>JAILXH010007210.1:10284-22115 GCA_023558415.1 Piaractus mesopotamicus | reverse complement strand
CTCTCTCTCTCTCTCTCTCTCTCTCTCCTGTCTGCTATCTGATCCAGTGCTTCAGTTTTTTTCACACCCTCTCTCTCACTGTTGCAGTCTCTCCCCCTCTCTCTCTCTCTCTCTCTGAAGTTGGCATTTGCAGAAACTGGCCTCATATGGATGCTACCACTTTAAATCATTTCAGTTTATGCAATCGCAATGACTAAATAACATACACCATTTTTTGTTTCCACCAGCCACTTTGGATGAACCCAGGAGCCCTTTTGACACTTTTTACAAATCAAAATGTAATATGAAGTTGTTCAGTGCAAAATAGTATTAATTGCCTGCAAGCATTCAGTCTTTGTAATAACATACACTCTTAAAAAACATGGTTCTTTCAGGATTCTTTAGTAAAGACAATGGTTCTATCTAGATCACTTAAAGAACCTTATGCATGCTTGCATATTTTTGGGAGGATTTTTTTTTTTCCAATTTTCTCCCCAATTTAGTCGTATCCAGTTCCTCTCATTAGTTAGGACGCCAGCCACCGCATCTTTTCAAACTGCCACTAATGCAGGATCATTGGGCACCTGAACACGCTTGGAGGAGAACACTAAGTGCCAGTTTTGTTACGTTAGCCCACAGATGCTGCGCTCGCTAGCTAAGTGATGGGGGAGACGAGGAGCCATCCTACCCACCCAGAGAGCGAGGCCAATTCAGTTCTCTTGGACTCCCAGCCACAGATGGCTGTAGCATCACTGGGTATTGATCATGATCTCTTGATGACAGCGCCAATGCTTAGACAGTTACGCCACTCTGGAGCCCAAACCTATGCATGCTTTGGTGGTTCTTTGCAAGGTGAAGCTGTGATGAGGCTTCAAATGGTTCTATATAGCACCAAAAAGCGTTCTTCTATTGTTATACGAAGCTTGACATTGTAACAGTAGAACTCCTTTTTGGTGCTATATAGAGCCATTTTCAAAGAAAGGTTTTATATAGAATCATATACAACATATTCTCCTTCAATCTGAAGAACGATTTCACTATGCAACCATTTAAGCACGAAAGAGTTCTTTCCCATTCTCTTCACCAAAGAACCCTAGAAAACCCAAATACATTTATGTGTATATTCATATTTAGCATTGGTAAGAAAACGCAGAACGTATGGTTAACAGAAAATGACACAAATATATATAATTTTAATATTTCAGTATTTCAGTTTTTATTCTTTTCAGGTGACTTGCTTTTCTGCAGATATATTTTCCACAGCTCTGAAGTTCAGTCTGAGGAGTTGGTTACACTTTCAGCTTCCCACAAATTTATAATCCCAATTGCAAATTTACTCATTAATCCATAAAACCTTACTCTCCATCTCAGATGTCCAGTTTCGGTGTTTTAGTGCAAACGTTATTCTTTTTTGTTCATTTAATTCAGTAAGGGCCTCCTGACAGCTACCTATCCTTTCAGATCCAAAGTGTTGACTTGTTTTCTCACTGTGGAAGGAAGGACAGAAACACCTGTGGATTTTTTCCAGATCTGAAGCAAGAGTGAAGCTTGCTTTTCTCCTCTCTCTCAAAGATAAAAGCTTTAAGTGCTGTTAATCTGTATCTTTTTAATCATTTTTTGAGTACTGGAAACTTCTGCTTTTTCACTTATTTTCCTTTGAATCTCTCCTTTATTATGCAAGTAGATTATCTATCTGCTCAGAGATATCCTAAATCAAATATACAATAATACAGAAAATGTTTTTGTGCAAATTGCACGTCATGCCAATGACATTATTTAACAAGACTCAACAAAAATAGCTACAGAGCCCTACCAAAGACCCATGATATTCAAACAGAAAATTCATGAAACCACAGCTAATTATCCCTTGACAGAAAACACACCACACAAGATTTCACAAGCTCGCTGTCAGAGTAATGATAAGGAAGGTAAGAGAGAAGCAGTCGCTTGAAAAAAAGTTGCAGGAAGACCTGAAATCAGCAGGAACAACAGTTTTACACAGAACAATAAGTGATGAACTGCACCACAATCATCTCCATTTCAACAACCCATGCAGAACTCCTCCACCGAAAGAGAAGCACAAAGATGTGCATCTAAAATTTGCACACAAACATTTAGACAAATCAGAACTCTTTTAGAACAGTGTATTCATGTTCAGAGAAAAAAGGGTTGGAAGTATGTTTCCAAGAACACCATTCATGATGTGGGACTGCTTCTCTGCAAACACTACTGGGACATTACACATCATGGAAGGAAACATTAATGGAGCGATGAACCAGGACATACCACCAAGTAACTGGATCTAGGGAGAAGATGGACATTTCCACAAGACAATGACACCAAACATACAGACAACATAACTCAAGATGGGTTTCTAAAAAAGAAGGTGAAGGTACTTGTGTGGCCTAGCCAATCTCCTGACCTGAATCCTATAAATGTATGGAGGATTTTGAAATGCACAATTATCAACAATAAACATTCGAAAGGAAGACTCATAGCCAAGCGGCCAGTAAGCAGATGACCAAAGGAAAGGACAAACCTACACAAACACTCTCAAAGACGCTGACAAGTTAACTAGATGAACCAAATGGGTTGTTTGAAGTAAAAAATAAGTTGACATTGTACCAGGACATACTGCCAAATAACTGGATCTGAGGAGAAGATGGACACAAGACAATGACGCCAAACACACAAGGAAATAACTAAAGACTAATTTCTAAAAAAGAAGGTGAAGTTGCTTGTGTGGCCTAGCCAATCTCCTGACTTGAATCCTCAAGACGTATGGAGGATTTTGGAATGGGAGTCATCAAAGGGACACTTGTAACTTTGGGGAACTGAAGATGGGCCAAAACTAAACCACAATGCAACAAAAAGCTAATTATTCTTACTATAGAAATCTCAAAGCAGTAATCTGCATTGGCTTTGCAACAGAGTATGAATATTATACGTTACATTATAACTTTGTTGTGGCTGAATACTTTTATTCTGGTTCTGTAAACATATCTTTGTTTATGCTAAAGAATGCATACTTCTCATGTTTGCAAGTGCAAAGTCAAGAGATATTACGTGTATAAATCTGAAGTGCACATATGTAGAAGCATATTAACAAAAAATGACAAAAACAAAATACTAGTTTCCCCTATATTACATCAGCACAGTCACTGCCAAAAGTCACCTGAAAGACAAATGTGTGTTAATGTAATGTAGGTTATTCACATGGAAATGATAATGATGATGACGGCACATTTGACTTTTTTTTCATTGTATAAAAGGAGTTACAGCAAAGGTTATATCTGTGTTTGCTTGTGTGTACAGGGCTCTTATGAATAATCTTTTTGAAGAGGCTGACTCTGTGGTCCTGGTAGCACACGCAATAAGGGATGATGACAGATCGAGGACATTTTACACATGCACACACACACACACACACACATACAGTCTAATCAGTCATGCCTGCTCACACTACCTAATTAATCTTACTCTGTATGTGTGTATGTGTGCATGTTTGTGTGAGAAGTGATCATAGTTGACCTACTGTATCAAGCTGTACCGACTTTCGGGGCACAAACTTAAACGGACTGGTTCATATTATGACAAATCGCTTTTCTATTTTAATTGCACACATAGACGTGAACTCCGCACAGAGAACTTTGCTCTGCACTTTGCTTGGGTTTGGCTCACTCTGATGTTGGCTTGGGTTGCAGGAATGGCAGAGGCCGATACTCTTTCAAGTAGCAGGTTTGCTGCTCGCTATGTTTGGAACATTGGACAAGTCATAGAAGACCCTGTTATTGAAGTTCGGTAGGAAACATACTTGTGTTGTCAACAGGTGAAACCCTAGTTGAACCATATGCCCAAGCCAACAGCTACCATAAATTTCCACGGCTGGTGTGTGGCTGTTTTGGACTGCAGTACAGGCTATTTACGCCCCTGTCTGACCAGAAAATGATGAAAAATAGTTGTTTAATGTCATTCACGACATAAATTATTCATTGTAATACATCTTGTACTGTTGAGATCTACATAAACTCGTGGGTCAACAACATCGTTCCAAGTATTTGGGTATTTTTGAGCATGTTGACACGTCCTAATTCAGCTCAGATCGTTGAAGTTACAAGCTTAACAAATATCTAAAAGCTAGTATCATATTGTAATAATGACAAAGTGCATTTGTAAGTAAGTATATATAAAAAAATTTGTATTAATTACATTTTATTTGAAATAAATAGAGCTGTCTTGCGGTGTATATCTCTTTTAGGGATAAAAAATGTTTTTATGTCATCCCCAAAAATGTCATTGGAGGGGGAATAGAATATTCTGTAGTCCTGCCATCAGCATTCTTGAATAATGCTTTGGAATTATTTGCAGTGAGCTACAGCAATCCAATAGCACCACCCGCTTCATTAGTCATTGGTTGATGAACGTGTTTATAGAGTTTATAGAGATTATTTGACATTGGAGGTGAAGAATGCAGGATGATTTAGTGAGTCAAAGTAACTCTAGGGGCAGGTATGTTTGGCTTGAAGGTTAAAGGTCGATGAAGGGTAAGGTATAGGTTACCAAAGAAGGGTTACTGATATATACTGACCATGTTCAAGTAAATTTACTTAATAAACAACTGAAGACGAAATAGCTTCCAAAAGCCTGGATTACTTTTTCTAAATAAGCAGCCTGATTAAAAACTGGTAATTGTGGGCTGACACTGATATCTAATGTTTGTCATGTACTGTGCTGTGAAAAAAGTCCACCCTCTCATTAATTTAATTTTCAGTCAAATCAGGAAATAGAAGTAAATGCAAAAAAAATTACACAGAAGCCTCAACGTTAACATATCAAAAATTTCTGTATTTCATGTGTCCATCATTTACCTTTATAACAGCTTCAGTCATTGTCGAGATATTTGCTTTCAGTTAAGTCTTAGACGTTGGTTGCATTTTCTGCTTTTCACAATCCAAGTAATCCCAATTACATCAGTTCACAAAACCTTGCTCCACATCTTAGATGTCTAGCACAGTAGTCCACTGTCACATAAACATTCTGGCCTTCCAGTATATAATAAATGATTCATCATATATTGGTTTGAAACATCAGCCAGATCTAAACATCTGTCCAATGCTGATGACTTTTTAAACAATTATTCGCAGATACTAATGGAATTCTGGTATCAGTCTAAATAAAAACCTGCTCAAGTTCTAGTAAGTTAGTCTTTCATTCCAATCAGAAGTTTCCCAGAAGCATCTTGGTGTTGAGATTGTCTTAACTGGTTGAGAGAGCATTCAGTGTGATGCTCGCTCTACCATTTAAGAACCATCTTTGTGCTAAGGTGCTTTTGGGAAACCCAGCCCAGATCTTCTTCACTAGCCCATGCAACATCTATTATAAGCTCACTTTTTTGTTTGAGCACAATTTTCAACAATAAACATTTGAAAGGAAGACGTATAGCCAAGCGGCCAGTAAGCAGATAACCAAGGCAAAGGACACACCTACATAAATAAAGATACTGAAAGAATTGACAAAGATTGACAAAAGAGAAAGTAGATTCCTTTTTAACGGATGAACCGAATGGGTTGTTTGACTTACAAAGTGAAGATAAGTTGACATGGATTGCAATTGTATTGTACATTAGAAATCACATTAAAACTTAGAAATCACTGTTTTTAATAATATAAAACCAATTTTTTGCAGATATGTGCATAAAATGATATTAATTATATTAAGATGCTGCTATTTTATAGGTTGCAAATAATTTATAAGAAATTGTAAAAACTAAGATTTTTTTACAATGAACAGAGCTGCTGTTGTGCCATAATTCAGAAATCTGTATCACATTGAGAATGACCTTACAATAAAATGAATAGCCATTCAAAGTAATTTTGTGATAAGAAATTATTATAAATAGATAAATACAGTGTAATATTTAATAACACTTGCTACTTTGTTTTATTTTCAGAATACTTTAAATTGAGAATAAACCACACGTTCACACTTTGGTGCCTATTTTATAACTTTTCAGTTCACACTACACTGTATAGGTTATTATTGAATAACATAATAATATGACCAACGATTCCACACTTTTGAATGGCAGTGTTGTGTTGAGGAACCTAAGTCTGTTCTACTCTATTAAACAGAATCAAAATGTGTGGCACAGTTAAATTAAACTCATACAATGTTCTCTTTTTTTGAGTGTTGAATATATTCAGAAATGTTCTCGGCTTGACGTTACTGGAGTAAACTCACTACACCCACCACTCCATCACAATACCTTTTATAAAGAGTTATGTATGGGCAAATAAAGCGCTGGGGTTCCCTGACAATTCCCTGAATAGCATGAAAAGGTATGCTTTCAGAATGACATAATGCAGGAGAAGGAGTCAGTCAGCCAAAGTGCTGTCATTTCACACACATCAGGGAGATGCTGAGAGGTTTGTGTATTGGGACATTGTGAATAAATTACAAGCTCAGGCTCCTCTAGATGATGCAGCATGGACAACCCCAGCCATGCAGGCATGGCACTTTTCCAAAAAGTGCACTCACACTGCAGACATTACCGACCTCCACCACTACCTTTCCCACAACAGCTCACTGTATTGAATATGCGAAACATTGGTACAGTATATTGTCGTCACATAAAAAAACCTCATGACTGCATTTTTAGGCCATCTCTATTTTTCTTACATAAAGAATTGTGCAACAGTCTGAGACCATCTTTCATTTATTTCAACTTTCAGGGGACATTTCTTTCTAATCAACACAACAAAGTAAGCAGGATTTTCCCAAACTACAGTTATTGAAGAGAATGCAATTACTAAAAGATGTAGAGAAAATGGGACTCTTAACAACTGTGCAAGACTTGGTGGACCACCAAAACTGTCGTCATCAGATAAACAGTAGATAAACAGTATCTTTAAAAGAGAGGAGAACATCAATTCCACAGGTGTCCCACAGTAAGAACACAACTCAACACTGTGAGTCTGAAAGATGTGCAGCTGTCAAGAAGCTCTTAAAATTTGCAGCTCTGAAAATTTGCAATTCAAACAAAGAAGCTGCCGGTGTTCTCAGAGCACTGAACTGACCACTCCACAGTCCAGACCCTTAACTTCACTGATTCTGTTCGGGATGACTTGGATTGTGAGAGGCAGAAAATGCAACCAACTTTTAAGACTGAACTTTGGATGTGTAGAAAATATCCCTGCAGATTTCTTAGAAAAACTGAAAGCAAGTCTCCTGAAAAGAATAGAAGCTGTAATAAAAAAAACAAAGGGTGGATACACTGAATACTGAAAAATTCAATTATATGTAGTTTTTGAGGCTTCTGGGTAATTTCCTGTTAATGTTTTTAGCAGATACTGAAAAATGAATAACATGTACTTATTGGCTGTTTTGATTGGAAATCAAATTAGTGAAGGGCTCTGACCTATACTACATTAAAGTTAAGAACATTTCAGAGATTTGAGGTTTACAACAGCAACAATATGCTCTTCATTTGTATGACAAAGGACAATTAGTGATGTCTGTGGTCAGATTAGTATAAATGACATAAGAATATTGACTGGACAGTAAATGGACAGAGGTGGATCAAATGCTCATAAAAAATTTGTCTACTGCTATCGTCAGCAACAACAGTAACAACAGGCCATGGAAGTAAAAGACTGATTGCTTGTTTATTGCTCTGCCCTTTGAGTGACCGACTCCCCGGACGTAGATGAATCTGTATGCTAGACTTAAAAAGATTGTCAAAGGAAAAATCACCATTAACAATGTAATTTAATCCAGTTATTGGCTTAATGAGCTTCCAGGAAACTGGCCCTCGCTTGGTTGAATATATCATACAAAGCTGAAAACCTGTCCATGTGAGCTATTAGTGAAATGGCATTAGCTTGACTTGAGTGTGTAAGCACATGTCATTGAAACTTTATACAGTACCGTCTGTGGCTGGTTCATTCAGGATCTCTCTCTCTCTCTCTCCCCCTCTCTCTCTCTCTCTCTCTCTCTCTCTCTCTCTCTCTCTCTCCCTCTCTCTCTATCGCACCCTCTCTCTCTTTATCGCAATCTCTGAACTTGTTTTGTGATTTTAAATAGGATATTAAACCGTATTAGTTTGTTTTAAGGAGATGCCATCCACACAAACATATCAATAAACATTTTCATGAACGTTGTCACAGTGTTGTGTGTTTTGAAACTGCAAGCTTCACTATAGGCTTATCTTTAATGTTATGGTGGTTTAGTATTGAAATGCTGACCTTAGACTCAATACTTTTTCAAGCATTTTGATATATTTGTTTTTTTGCTCAAAACTGTAGAAGCAATCTGGCAACCCTTGTCAAAATCTCTCTTGCTACTGCTGAGCCAACCATGATCCATGATGTACCAGTGCAGGAGGGACAATCCTCAAGGTAACAATCCTCTTAATGGGATTCAGTCATAAAATAATGATTCATCCACAAATCAGATCTGCACAGTTCTTCCTGTTACCTCAAATGTAGTAGGTCAGTCATAGCATGTCCAGTGTCTGCAGTTTGCTTCTTTAGTTTTGTGAGGCTAATGTAGCTAAACCAGAAGCTTATAGTCAACATGTTTGCATTGTAAAAACTTCATGTCTAAATTACTTAGTAAGGAGAAAAAACACACCAATAACTGGTGTCCATGTGCTGCTGTAAGTCACCCAGTAAAGCTGAGATAGTAATTTAAAAGTCAGAGGCATTGGGTCGGATTTTGCGGGACCATGTCATACGTCTTTATGTATTAATGTCACACACACAGGCTCAAAAAGATGGTCCAGCTCGATGTTTAGGTCTCAGTTGCAGAATCAACATCATCCTGATGTGGAAATGATGACAAAAGGAGATCATTCACTCATCCTCACAAACCTCCTTGCCCAAGTTTTGACTTGAGTTCTCTTTCTATACTCTCTCGCAATCGTCAGATTCATCCTCTCACGGGGGTCCGAAGCACAACCGATGTCACGAAACGTTCTTTGCGCAATTACACATTTCCACCAGAGGGGTCTCCACTTCCTCAAATGTTACATAGCGCAGCTTTAAGTTATCTCAAATCGACTTTGCATAACAGCAATCATCATGAAGCCTAAATTTTGTCCATACTTTTGCCCATTTTTATAAATAACAGGATGTCGTATAGTCTTATACCTCCAGTGCGAAAATCAAAGAAGCAAACTTCAGTCATTAAACATGCACTGGCTGACTGACTATATTTGGGGTCAGAGAAAAATGTGTAAATTTGTTTTTGACTGAATTATTGATGTGATTCGCACATACAGAAACATTGCGTATGCTAATTGAGTGTGTGTGTGTGTGTGTGTGTGTGTCTATGGGCCTTGAGGCCAAAGAACAGATGTCTGTTCAGAAAAATCAGGAGCCCATATGGAGCCGAGTTTAATTATTACTGAAGAGAACACAGACCACCATTCATTCATATTCTCTTCTATTCATATTCTTTCCTTTCCAGTGTAATATACTGACGTTGCAGTAAACTATTAACAAACTTTCTCTCCTCTGTACTGATAGGAAGTGAACTTGGCACTGCAACAGATACCATGGAGGTTGCTTACTTTTGCTGACTAACAGCTGACCCAGGTTATGCTGTCCCCTCTACATTGTGCAACCAGGTACTAATGGTGTATCCATCATGGTGCCTGTTTGTGCATATTTATATGTCTGTGTGTGTGCGCGGAGAGATCGAGAGAGAGAGAGAGAGAGACAGAGACAGAGAGAGAGAGAGAGAAACATGTTTTGGAGTTCAAGGGCTTTAACTTGAGCCATATGGATCATTAAAATAAAATGAGTGGGAGAGGGTGAGAGGAAAGTCATATTCCAACTGTCTTTATGTTTTCTATTATATCTGACATTGTAGATTTGCTGTGATTTTTCATGGGTAGGGTTTTGAACTTTTATATGTGTACATATTTAAAGCAATGTTTCAGCCCTTACCACTTACAGTCAATTGGTGTCTGGAGTTTGCTTCTTTTGTTTCGTACTTGAGCTACAAGGCTGACGCACTGTATTGTATGAAAGTGAGAGGCCTCATTTCATATATTTAATTTCCAGTCAAAACAGCCAAAAACTGCAAAGAAACTTGTTCAACCATTGGTCAAACATGTTGGAGAGTGCAATTTTAGGGACGTAAAACAACACCTAGAGTTTTGGAAAACATTTGACTGGGAAGAAATAAATTCTACAGGCTCAATCTTCTAAGGCCCAATCTTGTTTCACCCCTTGCCCCTACCACTTAGCCCTTACCCCTCTGTGCGTTCACGTCTAGGGGTCGGGTGTCCCGATTTTTGTTGAGATAGAGGGGTAGGGCGAAGTGTTCGGGCTACATCGCCCTCCAAATGGAGGTTTTTCAGAAACACACTTCAAATGGAGTGTTATGAGAAAAAAAAAACGGTAAGATGGCAGCGCAAACGACATGAGAAACCAACTAATGTAAGTCTTTTCCATTATAAAAATTATGTTAACCATTGTGTTATCTTAGTTTAATATTGTTTCAATGTATTATGGTCCTTTTCTTCATAACAAGCATAAAAAATTGCTAATAGTATACTGATGTCTCAGTAGCTACCTAGCTAAATGTCCCATTCCACCTTAAATGGTACAGCAGTACTGAGGCCTGAAGGGCCAGAATGTAGCTGCTGCACCATTTAAGGTGGACCAGGAAAAATCTATTGAGAAGCTGGCAAATAGCTGACTACAGCTTCATATCACCGAAGAATTAGGAGTGGGCGATAATAAATAATAATCGCACCCCCCCCTCATATGATCATATAATATCATATGATACGCTAAATTTAACTTTAGTCCACCCCTCCTCTGCTATCACTGCAGACGGGAAGGGTCACCTACAGAGCACCGCTAGTAGCCTGTTAATGAAGTAATGTTTTTTATTTGAGGGTTGTCCCATTTTGTAGGGATGATTTCAACCACTACCCCTTGTAACTCAGTTCCAAGGGGCAAGGTGAAACTTGAAAACAAGGGGTAGGGGATAAAAATGAGAAATGGAGTTGGGCCTGAACTCCAGTTGAGACTGAACTTTGGAGGGGTGGGAAATTTACTCTGCAGACCTTTTTGAAAAAACTGAAGTCTACCAAAATGAATGGACGCTGTAATAAAGGCAACTGATTTTAGTAAGGAATCTCAGCTGCTGCTTTGTAACTGTGTGACATATATAGCATTAAACAATTTATGCCATGTTTACAAGTAGCTGTATGTCATGAAAACCACATAAACAAGTCTGTTTGAGAGTAATTAACAATTTGAGATGGTTTGATGCAGTTATATAATGATTTATGTATGCAGTTTACACAATGCTAATGGGCGTTCATTACTTGTTAGCTACATTAGCCCTGTAGCTCCAGTGTAAAACACAAGACACAAACATGTCTTGTTTAGCTACATTTAGGGTAAGAAGAAATTGTGTAAATTTGGCCAAACTGTCACTTTAAGGGGGAATCTTACAGATTTTCGCAAAATTCTCTATGATTTAATGGTTAATATTTAAACATTCATCCACAGTATTTAAAACTCATCAATATTTAAAAGTCATCCACAGTGATTTGGCATGAAATTCTAGAGAAACTTACCAACTTGAAATTGTTCACAATGGTGGTGATAGGAACCAGACATCTGAAGAGTTTAGTGCCTCTAAAAGATCCTTTCAGAAAATTATTACCTAAAATGGTTATGAATAAGCTGCCTGATGTCTGAGACATTGTTCTATGATCATTTTAAGGAAGGTAAAATGTAATTTTTTAGAATGGATTTATGGTGGAGAGGTATATGAAGGAGTTGTGAGGCAAAACAGTCCCCCAAAAACTTTTTTTTAGATTTATCACT
>JAILXH010007208.1:19713-36971 GCA_023558415.1 Piaractus mesopotamicus | reverse complement strand
AACACCAAAAAAAAAAAAAAAAAAGTTTTATTTATTTTTTTTTTTTCTCCCCTCAGATTTACCACTGTTCTTACCTTTATCAGCACTACACATGTAGGTATGCTGGTGATTTTGAATAGTAAATAAAGTGGCTGTATTTGTAAGTTGTATGTGAGCAACAAGCTTTTTGCCTCCTAAGTGTCCATGATTACAACAGACTTATCTGATTGTCAGCTTTAATTATTCATCTTCATAACTGCATTGAGTAAAAGTGGAGAGCGGACTAAAATTGATGATTACAAATTTCTACTTGACTGTTTCAAAATACATTTCCAAATCAACAAGTGCATTAAAATGCTCATCAAACATCAAAGAAGACTTATGAGAACACAATAGAACCTATCCATGACTCTTGTGGGGTTTATCAAGGATTTCCATTAATTAAAAATTAAAAATAAAGTATAATTAATACTAATTAATAATAACTTGATTTTTTTTAGGAGTAAATTCTTGATAAACCCCACTTGGTTCACTGTTAAATTCTGTGGTGGTCTTTATAATAAATTCTTATTTGATATTTGGTGAAAATTTTAATAAGTCACAAAATAACATTAGCACCCATGATGTATCAAAAGACGGAAGTTAATGTTTATATTCCTCAAACAATGTGTGATTTCGTAATAACGCTGTTGCTTGATTCGTTGTGGAAATGCGTTTTTAAACAGTAAAGTAGTCATTTGTAGCCACTTTTAGTCAGCTCTCCAGTTCTACTCAAGCTTTTATACAGTAACTAATTACAACAGCACAAATATCTTTTTTAACGGCACAAACCAGCACTGTAACAGGAAAGAACCAGTCAGACACTCGCATGAAAAATACTGAGTGACATCACTTTTTTAAAAAATCCCTTAGTCTATAACTTGATAAATAAAACAGCACAAACATTTCACAAAAAAGGGTTTGCCTTCCCATTCAAGAACAGTTGTTACTGCAGGACATCTATAGATGGAGTGTATTAGAGTGGAAAACATGAGGAAAACAATTAAATGCTGTGCTATTCCTGTCTATCAGGAAGGAAATGCATCAATGCACCCTTACAAAGGATCCAAAAAATTTTTTTCTCGTTTCTCGTAATTTTAGTCCTGTCTCAGTAGTTTGTCTCGTGCATTTGGGCCCAGACTGATGTTTGTATGGAGCACAATACAATAAAAGACAATCAGGCAGAAGTCATTTATGTATCACTTATTAAAGAAACACTAACAAAAACAGCGATAAAGAGAGACTGGAAAGTGTTTGTATAAAACTGAAATATGAGTAGTACATAATCTCACACAAATTGTAAATGGGCTTCAGGAAAGAAATTAAATATGAAAAAAATGCAGAATATCAGTCCTTTAAAGAAACTTATAGTTACCACAAAGCAGTTTTATCTTTCCGCTGTTTTGTCTTTCCTCAGTTTTACATTAATGAGGAATGTGGCTGTTAATGATGGCCTGTCTGTGAATAAGAATAATGCACTAGCACAGTCTCATTCAGTTGGAATTGAAATAAAATCCAAATAAATGCTTATGAGGCACTTTTATTGCCTTCTTCTGAACAGTCTTCATTTTCCAGTGAAAATCTCTCCCTTCCATTCTAGGAGAATTTTCATCCAGAAGGGGCTTGATTCCTGTACTGTGTTCCAGCAGACACATTTATATGACAGGTTTTTATTCAGACTGGAATATTGCTTGGTTTATTAACTGAGTATTGAATTACATGAGAACTGTCTACAGTCGGTTAAGGTTGGTATGCTCCCCTCCTTCTTACTGAGCAGCTTTCAGAAATCTTTGAGAGTAAAATGAGAGGAAAGACTGTGATGTCATGGAGGCCATGAGAGTTTTATGAAAGAGAAGCAGAATGTCTAGCTCTCACTCTTCGTAGTTTGTCACCAGCACCATTAGTCTTATTCACACAGCAGCTATTCTTTTTGTTGCATTGTGCTCAGGGCAGAAAGTTCAGTTTGAGTCCCCTTTGCGCCCCCCTTTGCTAGAATCACAGGCCATACTCTTCTGGAAATGCATTGCACTAGATATTGGACCGTTGTGGTGCAGGTTTGATTGTATTCAGCCACAAGAGCATTTGTGAGGACAGGTACTGATGTTGCATGATTAGGTCAGATGATTAGATTAAAGATTAAAACCACTCCTACTCACACCAAAGGTGCTGGTTGGAGCTCCATTGCTCCAGAGAAAGCAGTTACACTGCTCCACAGCCCAATGCTGGCTGGCTTTATATCTTTATAGCCATTGCTAAATTGAGTTTAGGCTTTTGAGCACCACATTCTATTGCCAATAGGGAGGAGTCAGAACATCTGAATATTCGTATAGTGAAGTTTAAAAAGTAAAAACAAATGAATACTAGATTAGCTTGTCTCCAATGTTAACATTTTTGTAAGAACCATGAGATGTCTGAACTCTGTACTTCACTCTATACAGTGAAGTGCCTGCATCTTACGTTTTATTTAGAATTTCTTATAGCCCAACAGAAGTAAACATAGAAAACTCCTGCAGCCGGGTAGAGGCTATCACAGACCAGTTGAGAAGCGCCACACTCTGCTGCCAAAAGGTGGTGGTGCTAGTAGCAGCACAGCTATAGCACATAGAAAAGCACTGATAAACATCAAGCTCAAGCTCATACACCCTACTTGAATAGATTTAATGGAATAAAACTTTCAACAGTGTTTAGTGAATTTCTCAGGTTTGGTATCACCTAACTAATTCACAACTCACCGTTTTCCCTCTAAAAGCTCTCAGATAAAATATTGTACGACTTGGCTAATAATGTTAGCTTAGGTGAAAACAAAAGATTGTCTGTTTATCTTAAAGGCTTTTGACCACAGTTGTCTTCAGGGTCTAGTTTGTGACTCAGTCACAGCTAGCAATACAAGCAGATAAAACATTTAGCTAGCTACATGAATACCTATAACCCATTAATATTACACATGGTACAATGGGTACGCTGTGACTAGCTGACCTGATCATGGAGGAGCATCTATGTTCCCAGGGCCTTGTGTTCCCTCAGCTCTTTATTTATTTATCATACTTCAGTGTGAGACATTAGAAACTTACAAAAAGGTTCCTAAGGTCATATATGGCGTTTGGGTCACCAAAAGTGGTACTTAGAACAAGATGATTTTCCAATAGGAAACACTTGCCCTTGCCTAGGCTAGCCTTAGTGAGCTAATTAGTTAGCTAAGAAAACATCATAAGACAAACCCAAGGCTGCCAACTCTGACGCATTGGCTGTGAGACTCACGCATTTAGGTCTAATCTCACGCTGTCATGCCACATTTGTCCTCAATTTGTCCACATACCAATGAACCTGGACACTCAAAATTTCCTACTTCTGCTCAGCACTCCAGCTTTCATGGATTTGAAACACTTGGGCGGGCAGCGGCAGTTTACTTACAAGTGACAGAGTGCCAGCTAGTCAGTCACCAGTAGTTTGCATGTGTTTTAGATCAGTGGGGGTAGGACCGGTATCCATAGCAACAGTAAACCAAGTTCAGTTGTGTAACTGCAGTTCACTTGTGCCATGTGCATCCTGAACATAGTGCACTTAAGTGCCAGAAAGCAGAGAAAACCTTAACTGAACACAGAAGACTTTAGCTAAAGAGCTAGGTCAGCTAAAAGCAGGCTATTCTTACCCATCTTCACTGTGTAGCTGTTAGTCTTGAAATCTGTGCCTATCAAGTGCAACCAGGTGAGAAGTTAGTACTGGTTACCGATAACAGATGCTTTTAAACTCTCTTGTCTGTAATTGGACTGTATTTTACCCTCATTAGTTATGGTCATTTTAAGAGCCATGCTGCTGCTCTCCCTGCCTTGGGCTTTCCCTGTGTGCACATGGAAGGGCAGGGAGGTCCCAGAACAGAACCATACTGCCAATATAACTACTGTAAATAGATATAAGTAACAGGCCCTGTTTGTAGGGTATTTACGGTAGTTACGATACTTCAGTACGGTAGCCTGCTGCCTCAGGGAGTAGTAGTAATATGGCTGCACACAGTACTTTGTGTTGAGCCTTAATGACACTAAAGAAAGTAAGTAAGGGTTTTATTTCGCTTGCTTGTGAAACTGCTATGTTTTGTAAACTGTTTGTGTTTCTGGAAACATGTAAGGTAAAGTTGGTTGCTTGAATGGGTTTTTAAACAGAGAATGTGTCTGTAGTTTGGCAGGACAGTATGCGTGCAGGTTGGCGTTTTACTCTCCAGAGGTGCACTGTGGTAGTATTTTGCTGGAGGTGATTTTTATTCAATTGGAGTGTGGCATGTTTGGCATCCAGTGACACAAGGTTGTCCTCACTGTTTACATGAATGGGCTTATGTCACTGTTTTTCTTACATATTACATAAGTGGAAGTTTTTAACCGAGTGATTTGCATCATTGTTGTTGCCCAGTTTGCTCTATGTTTCTGTAAGTGTAAATTTGCAGTTTAATAAATTAAAAACTATTTGAATTTATTGGGTTGCTCTTCATGCCTCTCAGGGGGAACCTGCGTTTCATTGTTTGAACCATTACGCATACATTGGTTACATTTGTCAGAGCACTTATTTAAGCTGCTTTAGCCTGTCCGCTCTTGCCGCTTCCTCTGTAAGGCTCTGTGCAGCCTCCTGCTGGCTGGAGGTTTGTCTGGTATGGTCATTTATTTCCTTTGACAAAGTTGTCCTCACCGAAATTGAACTTCGTGTTATGGTCTTTAGTTAGCTAAATAGCAAGTTAGAAAAGTAACAAACTCACTGTAACTAACATGTATACTTGATGGAGTAGTTTACTGTATTAAGCCCAGTTTGAAAGTAGCAAATTTAAGATTTTAGATTGGCTGCCTTTCTGTGTATTAATTTCAAGCCTTAAGGCACCTGCTATGGATTTGTGATCTGGGTTTAATACAATGCAGTAATAATGAAATGCTGAGTGATGTCACTGTCTCTGGTCTTCTGGGCTTTAATAAGGCTTGCTCCAAACTGTGAAGAGTTACACAGATAGAGGAAAATTTGTCTGAGGAAAACCACTACTCAGCATAAAAATGGCCAAGCTAAATGCTAGGGATTTTTCATTCCTCTCGCTACCGGTGTCTTTTTCCTCCACTCTTATTTCATGTGAACAAGCCTCTTCTTACGCTCTCTCCATGCTAAAGACAGTAAAAGAAAAAGTGACTTCTCATCATAGCCATTATCTCTGAAGGAACAGTTGGATTCAGATGCAGGACCTGCTGGCAAGCCTGAGCCAGCTGTGGGTTTTTAAGCCCTGTTTACAGTTAGCAATATAAAGAATGGAGGGTTGGAAGCGCAGGGGGTGGGGGAGGTTGTTGTAAGTGTCTTATGATTTCCTATAATGTGGATAAAGAAAAGAATTTTTATATAAGCTCTTTCCACCTATATGGAAAAAATATATGGACATAAATTTTTGTATATTTGGAATACATGTCAAATACATTGTAATCCATGCTAAAATACATTAAGTACTAAAATACATTTCAGAATTCATTGCCATATTATCCAATTTTATTACATATTACACCTAGAAATGTACTATACAAAAATCAATGTATGTTTATGAATGTTATTTTCAAAAATATTTGAAAATATATGAAAATAGCCAAAATACTTGTCTAATGCACTTTACTGTTTGGAATACCTTTTGAAATAAATTTGAATTCCATAATCTTAATTTTAAATATTAACCAATGAACCTTTAATATGGCAAAAGAAAGTGTTGTATGTTATACATACATCTTACCGCTTACGCACAATGGTTAATGCAAAGTACAGTGCAATACACAGAAGTCAGTACCATTGTTATATTTGTAAACTTTGTTGAAACTACATATCATTGAAAAAATATGCTAACAAATTCCAAATACAGCCACAAGCTGTAGTTATAGGGGTATCATATATCAGTCTTCATTAGCACTATAAGTCTTCATTAAGTCTTATAGTTTTTTAGTGGCTATACCTGTTCCTATACACTATCAAATATCACATGTCCAGGGTCCCAGGGTTTTAGACTAAAATTCAGATGGTCCTTAAGATCTGAGGGCTTGTGAAAAAAAACCTGATAATCTTTTGGGCTGCCCCCACTTTGATCTTATAATTGAAGATCTGCTTCTTTAGCTCTCTCTATCCAAATTGGATACGTTGCAAATATGAGTAGCTCATTAAGCTTGGTCTTTAGTCAGACTGCGGATATTAAGCTTGGCTAATCCCAATAAATATTGATGAAATCTCTCTAACCACAGCTCCTTTCAGGTCCTGAGTGTCAAACCTTGACTTATTTGCATCTCGCTTGCTCTCTCACAAACAAGCACACTTCAACACTCACTTTTATCAGCTTCACCCATATGCTAATGGCTTGTTATCATTCTCTGCTTTTTAATTAGCTGTTAGCTGACAAGGAAAATATTTCACAGCTAACTCAAGGATTGAAGGCTTCAGCTTCATATGTCCAGCACTCCTAATGGAACATGCTTACCCGCTTTCTTTTTCTGCCCAGCAATTTGGCTGCCTTTTTTCGTGTTATTCTTTACAAGTTTTGAATTTGTCTCCATCTTATTTAGGATTTAAGTGAGATTAAAATTCAATGGATTATTAATTTTTTAAGCAAGTACTTTTAGAGAGACTAGGCTGCAATAATATCTCTTGGTCTCTTGGTTAAAATGAATCAAAATAGCTTGTCCCAGTGCCTGTGAGAGTGCCTGAGTTGAGGCGGGGATCAAGGCAAGGTGCTCTGTGTACATATACTCTGAGACTTCCTGCAGTAGACATACAGCAGACACATGGAAATGAAAGAAATAAATAAAGCTATGTGTTAATGTGTCACAGTATAAATGATGTGTGTGCGTATGTTTTTGGCTGTTTCTGCACTTTTGGAAATAAAGGTACTGTGCAGGTACACTTTTCATTCTGAAGGTACAAACAATATAAATGTTACTTCATACAACAGTGGTTTTAAGGTCCAGTTATGTACCTTAAATTTGTACCTTTTTTGTGCCTCTTCTTAACCTAATGTTTTGAAACAGAACATTAAAATAAAAAGCCTGGCGATGAGACAGGGTGTGTGGAGTCAGTACAACTGGGAAAAATATAATTTCAATGGATTATGGTAATGTGGTCCCTGACTAATAGTACTGAGATGTACTCAGTGACAAGAGGGGTATTGCCAGTGACAGTTTTGTACCTTTTTTTTTTTTTTCTCTGAGAGTGTAGGAACTAAACAGGGGTGGGTAGAGTAAAAGTATTAATACTTGGGTAAAATAATGACACAAGTAAAAGTCCCTTTCCAAAGCGCATTTAAGTAGAGGTACGTAAGTTAAAAGTAAGTATTGAGTAACATGTAGAGCTGCAGTGGAACTTCTTAGTAAATCCAGCATCTATCAGCATAGGAACTGAAGATTGTTAGACTCTTTTCTTCTCTTTTTGGGATTCTTTCCGTCTAAGATACAATGCTAAAGCTCCAGAGTCAGAGGTATGACTAATCCCAGTGCAGTACAGATGCTGTCACTAACAAAATACACTAAAGTTAAACACAACAAAATAGAATTAGTAATTAAATCTGAATGGCTAAAATATGTGAATAAAAAGTAGATTCCTTTACTCAACAATACACTTGAATAGAGTATTTTGATTTGAAAAGTATAAATCCATCAATATTTTACTCAAGTACATGTACTTGAGTAAATGTAAAGTTACTACCCCCTTTGGGACTAAATGTCCCCAGGATTCTGGAAAAGATGAACCTTTTGGCATTGTGAGGACTAGTGTTGCATGATGTATCGACAGTGCATTGTATCTTCAGTACTATAATGTTGCAATGTAATACTCTTAACTATAAACACTTTCAGATCTTTTTTTTTTTTTTTTTTTTAAATAGGCTTACATACTTGTGCATAATTAACTCACAGGTCTGTAAATAAACAAGTTTATAGTTGCAGAGGTCAAGATAAAAAGTCAGGATAATGTATAGTAGTTGCTGCTGACAAATGCTTTACAAACAGCTGTGTGATGTTAGAAAGGGGGCTTTTTATGCTGTTTTTAATTTGCTAATTGTAATTAACAGTGGAGAGCTAAAAATAGAATATCCAACATGAGCTTATGTTTTTAGTTGAATGCAATAGATATGTCTGTCGTCAAAGCCTGGGGTTTCTCTTTGTGCTACTGTTGGACTTTGAAGAAGGACCAGTGTTGGCTCTACCTAAAAAGCAACATAAGCAGCTGCTTAGGGCCCCTCAACCGCCAGGGGGCCGCCTAGCAACTTCTTGGTTATTACTGCACCATTATGTTGTGCAAGATGCTTGAGTGAGAGGGGAAAAAAAGATGGTTCTTGATATCTCCAAAAAAAAAAAAACAGAAGAAAAAGTGAAGATGGCTGAAAACGTTTACAGATAAAGGAAAGTTTTTTTTGGATTTTTTGTGGTTAATGTTATGCCATTTATTTTGACTTTTAGTTGGACAACAAGAAGTAGTGGATCCTAGGTCTGTCTAGCGAAGCGGGTTAAACGTAGACAGACTTTCTGACTTAGGTTTTGTAAAGCTAAAAACTAAACCTAGACGCTGCAGACTTGTTTCATGACAGAGGGTAACAACTTTCTCTGTTAATCCAGGCTGAGATATTCAGACTGTGATTAATCCTTGTGATTATTAGCCAATCGCGTAAAACGTGAGGATGAGTCGAACAAAGAAGGAAAAAGAAATCATTCTAATTAAACATGAAGGGGTTCCAAAATGCATTATAGACCACTTCCAAGAATTTTCTATTTTAGAATGTATAAATTACAATTTACACTTTCTGTGTTAAGTAAATTATGGAGCTGTTGTGAAAAAAAACACACTTTACACAGTCCATTTTTTTTGGTCCTGTAGTTTTAAATAAACGTAGGACATTTTTGTTCTAAAAATATACGAAAACAAGGATGCACGCTGAAGACCGAGTTGGGTGTTTTCTGGAATGAAATACTACTAAACTCAAGGTCACCCCAGTCCGCCTTTTCTGTTTCACCATTTTGAATGGGAGGAAGTTGAGAACTATGGGGAACACATAAACAATGGGCAACATAGCAGGATGTCTAAAGATTTCCTGCTGAGAGAGTTCCTCCAATGTTCCTCCAACATTCTGCGAAAGTTGTTTGAATTCTCTGCAAGTTTCCTTCCTGTGACTCTTTCCAGACTGGGACACTCAACAATGGTCCACTTAAAGCCTTCATTGTTGTAGAATAAGATTATAGTTACAATGAATGCAGATATAAAAACAAGATTTAGTGTCATTTCATAATTATCCTCAAATATATCTCAAATATATGTATGAGGAAAGTAATCTTGTTGCATTCGACATTTGCAAACAGTGAAACAAATTTAAAAAAAAAAAAAAAAGCTAATTATCATTCTGTAAGTTAGCTGATCAGCTCACAGATCCAAATGTTATGTTTGCACATGAACTTATTAGTGCAGCATCTGTGTTCTCTGTGGTCAGTTATGCTGCAGATGTTTGGTGATGCCTGATGTGAAGGATTTGTGTTGATGACATTGTCTGGGTTTTGCCCAGCACTGAGTAGAAAGGTTGGAGCTAATGTTAATGCAAACACGGTGTTGGTTCTTGAGCACAGTTTAAGATGTGGGTGGTTGGTATCTGCTTTCTTCTGCCTGAACCCTTTCTTGCTCTGCCTGGTGAGCCTCCCACACCATGGAGCCGCTGGTTACAGTCCTTAAAAATACCTCATAGCTGCAGGGATAACCAAGGTGCCTGGAAGCAGAGGCACAGCCTGCGCTGGGAATGCTCGGAAAACTGCCAACATCACATACAGCAATGCTGTGGACCTTATAAACAAATATTTTGCTGCTCCACAGACCAGGCTCTTGCAGTGGTTTATAGTTATGTCACCAGCTGCCCGGTGAGTGTGCAAGCCAAAATGTTGCTAGTTCACAGAGCTGTCTAGTTCATGCAAGTTTGGTGCGTTGCAGGATGAGATGATAGGCAACCAGCTAATCATGCATACCAATAACACAAAAGTGTGTGAGGCACTGTAATTGAAAAATGATAAGCTGTCACTGTCTAAAGCATTGATGGTCACACTGAATGCAGAGTTCAGCTGAATGTGCAGATACTTTGGCTAAACAACAGGAGCCCACCTCCAGCCAAGCAGCCTCAGATCCTCCTTCCCACCCCTGCCAGAGTTGAATGCAGCTGCCTGACTCCTCTGCCAGCACTGTCAAGCAATGCAACTTTGATGATAAAACCATTCTCAGCCATGTTCACAGCAGCTATGCAGCAACTGTGGGTCTAGTAGTGTGTCCCAATTCAGGGGCTGGATCCTTCGAAGGACGCAGTCTATGTCCTTCGAAGGCTGCTTAGACCCACGAAGGCTGAACCGAAATGAGATGGTCTACTCTACAGCGAATTTTCTGTTTGCGTCACAGCACCGCTGTACCCACCTGTACTATTGCATCACGAAAACGCTGCTCCTGTCTAGTTCTTTTAAAGTTCTTTAAAGATGGAGCCAGAAAGCTTTATTTTTTTAAACTTTTTTGTTTATTAGAGCTGGAGATGCTTCACTGCCAGCTACTGACGAGATTTTTTTTTTTTAGCTATTCGCCTCAGTTTAAACCCAATACTTATATTTAAAAGTTTACTCTTCAGCCTCGAGATATGTTGACTGGCGAAGGATCCACCTGTTCGATACTTTGTTGCCGTGGAAAAGAAGGACACATTTCTCAGCTGCATATGTAGGAGCCTTCGTTATGGGACAGACTATTGTGACGTAATCAGTCTTCAAATGCAGCCTCCGAGGGATGCAGCCCTTGACTTGGGGCACAGCTTAGGTCTGGCACTACAAGAGCCCAGACCTGCACAGTTCATGGATAGAACTAAATCTAAAGTGGAATCATTTTGCTCATGTACAGTGCCCTCCACAAATATTGGCACTCATCATTAACCTGCCAGGAAGCGCAGTATGGGCCGTGGTTGGATCTTACAGCAGGACAGTGATACAAAGCACACTTCAAAATCAACACAAAAATAGTTTACTAACCACAGAATCAAGGTTTTGCCAAGGTCATCCCAGTCCCCTAACTAATACCACCTAGAAAACCTATTGGATTAGAAGATGAAGACGGTCCACAAGGGTGGACTTTGGAGACATTCCGTATGGAGTAATGGTCTCAGATCTTTTGCCATATGTTCTTCAGTCTCATTAAGCATTATAGGAGAAGACTCAGAGCTGTTATCTTTGCAAAGGGAGGCTGCACATTAAATAGTATTAAATGAAGGGGTGCCAGTAATTGTTGCACACACAGATTTGAGAAAAAAAGAATTTCATAAGTATTATTCTATTTTGTATGAAAGATCAAAAGGATAAGCAATAAAGAATGTTTTTTTTGTTTTTTGTTTTTTTTTTCCCAGCCTATTTTGCTCATAATTTTTTTCAGCCTGTTTTGCTCATGTTTATCAGAGGTGCCTATATTTGTAGAGGGCACTGTACATCGCTCTTTTTCAGCTGGATCAGGCGGCACGCCCTTCCTGCAACCACAGTCATCCACATTGTAAACTCAGGGCTTGTAGCATTCAAGTCATGTGACCATTCGTTATGGAATCAAGGTTCTACCTAGCTTTTGGTTTCTCAGTGCCTGCTGATGGACCAAATGGGTTTTGTACCTCTTCACTGCTCTAGAGTTCTCCCTCCAGGAGACAGTTGATTCTGCAATAATGACTGTTGCCATGCCTTGCCAGCAAAAATGGCGTGCACTGTTTGAGGGGCTGGGTACCTTCATCCAAAAGCCTCTCCTTGGCCACTCATTCTGTCACTGTGACATATCCCACTGGCTCTCCGTGATGGGTCATGGCTGAGCTGTGGCAGCTGCTAGAAGCTGACATCACTGAGCCGGTGGATGCTACGCTCTGAGCCTCGAACCTGGTGGTAGCTAAGAAGTCAGATGCTTTCTGTGTCTGCTGGACCTCCAAGCAGTTAATAAGGCTTTGATTCCTGACAGATAATCGCTCCCCACCTCAAAGAACTCACAGCTCACTTGTGTTTTCAAAACTCGATGTCCGACAAGGGTGCTTACAGGTTCTTCTCTATCCAAGCAGCAGACGCCTCATTGCCTTCGTGACACATGTACAAGTACACCTGAATGCCTCCTTCTTCCAGTATACCTTGCTTCCTTCTTGGGCATGATGGGCTACTAATTAACCCCTTAAAATCCTAGGCTTATTACATACAAAGGCTTATTATTCAGTAACTACAAGGATTTTAATCCAAATAGGCTGAGATATTCTTAGGCTATAGAAGTGTGTAATAAATTTTTGGGCCTGTGTTAGGCCTGTGCTTTCACAGACACAGAATGGTCACTTTTGCCTCTCAGGCCCTCAACCCAAATGGTACTCTGGATGAGTGTGAGGTGTTGGCCTGCTTCTGGGCCTGCAAAAGATGGTACCTGTACCTTTATGGCCACTCTTTCCCACTGAAGACAAATAATCAGGCCCTAACTACTCTACTGTCTACTTTGGGTACAGGCCATAGACCTCTGAGGATACACTGTTAGTCTACACCAGAACAACTTTATCCTGCAGTTCACCCCTGGCAGTGAGAACTTGGACGTCATCCAAATGCTACACACAGTCCTCCAGGCCACAGTCTTACTATGAGAGCAGAGGGAAGCCTCTGAACAGGACCCAATTCTCTCTCAGCTCTGCACCTTCATCCAGGACGGTTGGCCTCACAAGGTCCCAAGGTAAGTACTCCTTAAAATAGGCCATCTGCCTCTCTCTGCACTCTGCTACACTACAGGGCCACTACCCAGCCTCCTTTATTCTGGGCCAGGAGCTCCAGCTACCCTGAAAAGGTTTCGCCTTTTCCCACCCTGGGTACCTTCCCCTATGATCAGAGCTTCAGTTAACTGTTGAACTGTTGGCAGAAGCAGATGAAACAATGCTTTGTCCAGTCAAAATGGGCCAAGTCACTTGTCAGCTGGGCCCAGCTACTGAAATTCTCCTCGATGGCACTGGGTTTGCTCCAGCTGCCTCCAGATGGTGCTAGCTACAACATGCATCATAGATGACACACCCAGATCACGCCCTCAATATGGTGCAATGTACCTGTGCTTCCAGCAGCCCTGCACAGATGCCCTGTTGCCTTAGCTACCTCAGCCTTGCATCTCAGCAACCCACCTCCCTGCAACCTGCTCACGTTTGTTTGTGCCTAGGTCACTTGGAGGACTTGTTAATGATGCATCTGTGTTGTCTGTGTTCAGCTGTGCTGCAGATTTTGGTGATACCTGATGTGAAGGATATGTGTTGATTACACTGTCTGGGTTTTGCTTGGTGTTGAGTAGTAAAGTTGGAGCTAATGTTGATGCAAACATGGTGTTGGTTCGTGCTTATTAAGAACACAATACCAAACACCACAGAACAAGATTAATTGTGCCCTTCTGTCCGTTCAGTTCCACTTGCTCAACTTCACTTCAAAAGATTCATATTTAAATCATTATCATCTAAACTTGTCAAATTTAGCATTTCACTGTAGGCTTACTTTGTACATGATAGCACTGGAGGTTACAATTTAAAAATGTGTTATTATTCAAAAATAGCAAATCGATATGTTTTGTGTCTGATTAGTAACAGAAGCTGTCTCTTCAGAGGAGCTAATAACACTAACCAGTACAATGCTAATGAAGACTTCTTGTTTTCTACAGGAAGTAGATTCTTTTCAGTGGACAGTGTGTCAACATGTTACCTTGCCATATAACATGTACAGACTGTTTCTGGATCTATCTAACATCCATTTATAGTAGTTAGGCTTGTTAGCAAAAAAAATCATGCCAGAACCATGCTGTTTCTGCCTTCTCATTCATGTCTTTAACAATGTGTTCCTGGCAATGCACTCACATTTAAGTGCTCATATTTTGTAGTAGCAAAGTATATTGATTTCAAAACTATCACATATTAAAGTCACATACAAATCTGTGTTTCCCTGACTTGTTAGCCTGCTTATTTCTTCATATTCATGTGATGAAATGCATTGAGTTCCCAAATAGTGATTTCATTATAGTTTACAGAGCACCAGAGTAACTGTGCACATTGGTATTGAAAAAAAAGAAGTGGTATTTTGCCATGTCTACAAATAATTTAGAGTGGGTTTAAGCTACTCTTCCCACCTCTCTGAATAGAGTATTGTTTGTTGTAGTGATTTCGTAAGGTCATGTGTAGAGGCGTATGACTTTTCTGACATTTGGCTGTGGGTCAATGAGTGTGTGACTCCATTCATAGATCCACACTGCTCATTCCTCATAAGCATGTAGGCTCCTTCCTCATTTCTTCAGTTAGATGACAGGCAAGTTAATAATGGCATTACATGCAGCAAAATGCAGGCAAATGGGTAGGGGAAACACACATGCTGACCTTTAGCTTTTTGGCCAAGATTTTACTTTTCTTCAGTGTGTTTTGGCACACACACACACAGAGGCAAATCATTTATAGTAAAAAAAAAAAAAAAATCCTGAAAATGTTAAATCAAGGGCTGCCAGAACTATGGAGGCGCGTGATCACAATTTGTCACTACAGCATTGTGAATTTACAAAATGTCACTTTGAAGATTTCCTTACTAAGGGTGCTTTCATACCTACCTTAAGTGAGGACCTATCAAGCTTTATCTTTAGTTTGTTTTGATGTGTGAATACTACACTCCATGTCTCTTTTCTCTTATAAGTGCTTCAGTTCACTGCTGGTGGGAACACATTTTTACAGTTGTCCAAATTAAACAAGAGAATTCAACACCAAAGCATGCAATTCTCAGTGCATATCAGCACTACACTGTCCTTATAATCTGCTTGTTTTCACATTTTACCCTTTACAAATGCTTACATCATTCTTGCTGCACGAGCTGCTGTCTACAATGGCAGAGTAATAAAAATAGGTTAACCAATTAGTAACCTGATTGGTCAACCAATTTGCAATGAAGAAGCAGATATCAAGTAAGATATATTATTGCTTTGATTCTGATAAACATAGACGATTTTAAACATCGATGATAAAAGTGCTTTTTTTTTTTGTGTGTGAAAAAATCAAAAAACAGCAGTTGCGTCTCTGCACAATGTCCTACCAAATAATCAACGTGTAATTTGGTCCACTTTAGCTGTTGCAGTGTGAAACCAAATGAAAAAGATACAATATAAAAAAAAAAAAAACACTTTAGAAAATGAACTAGGTCTAAAAATAGCCTGATGTTCTTCAAGTATGTTAGCTAACAAAGTTTGCTATCTCAGGGTGAACCCAGTAAAGTGCAGGGTCAAAACAAACAATGACATTGTTCGTGAACAGGGTTATAGAAACATAGCATGATGTGAAAGGTGGTGGGTTAGTTGCATTTTGTTACTCTGTTTATTTTTTTATTTTTTTATTTTTTGGAAACAATACATTTTGCCCCACTTTCAGAGGTGTATACATTACTGGTGGACACAAAAATTACATGAAAAGAACTGTTGACATGAAATAAACAGCACATTATACATGTCTCTTTCAATTTAAAAAAAAAAAAAAAAAAAATGTAAAAAGACCCGCACCACCAGCACACCGGCTGAGCAAGTTTACAGTGTGCACAGAAAAAAAGCTGGAATTACAGACTGCAGAGGCTGCTCTGTTGGCAGACTGAGGATTCTCTTTAATCAATATCCATGGCACTTTTCTCCAGTTACCTGTTTCAACACAGCAGGTAATGTAGTAACATTGCATTACTAGTCATGCCTCCTTAAACCAGAGATATTAAAGATGCTTCTGGTCAGAAACGTTTAAGGTAACATTGATCTGAGTGTTTTCATAGTTCTTGTTACATTTTTAATAAATCGCATATTTACAACCTATAAATCAACTTCTTGTTAATAATACAGCAAAAACTTAATGTGAAGTAGCCTTAAGGCTACTGTTACTGCAGCTAAGGTAAAAATCGTTTAAGCTCCTGTTCATGTTTTAAGAGGAAAGGCATTTTGTGTGTGGAAGGCTGCTATATGCCTTTATCGCTTTAACCTAGGTGACCATTTGTAAGGAAAAAAGATCTAAATGTAACGCTGCTACAGAATGTTCTGAAGCCAGATAACATATCAGGGCTGATTCAGGACATTGACTGTTTACTGTGCATGTAACAATAAAACTCGAAGGTATCATGCTTTCCGGACAAGGAGAAATGTCACCAATTCTGCACCCAACTTTATCCCCTGTGCATGTAATAATTTCACCTTAGAAAAGCACTTCCAGTGTTGATTCTTGTATTAGCACGTTTTTTCCCCACAGCACTACAATATGGTGACACTTTTCTCTTAACGGATTCCTTCATGTTTTCTTAGCCAAGCAGATAGAGATGGTGGCAGAGTAAAGTGCCACTGGGGCATTGTCTAATAATTGACAGGAGGTTTGTGTAAACTCAGGCAAGCCCTCTGCTCCACCCTACAGTTTTCCAAATAGGGTTCCTAAGGCTCATAATACACTTGTGCTCATGCCATTGCTAAAACTGTGTTTTTATCACATTCTACATGTTTTCCAGGTTATTTTTGCCAGTAATAAAAAGAAATAAATATACTACTGCATCTTTAAAGCCACGGGTGGCATGTTTTTGCACATTTAAATCATCCAGCTTGATGGACAGTTGCTTGTCTAACACCTCAAGCAGATTCTCTGTAGAGCTTTAACAGACTAATATTAGTTACTGGTGTATGTCAGTTTTTCATCAGTTTCTTCCTTTATCTATTACTTTCCCCCTTTGTGTATTTCATTAAGCAAATTCATTTTATTTTTGTAGTGCCACAGAGATTCCATCACAAAGCAGCTTTACAGACAGTGTGCCTCATTAAAGTTTTCCTTTAATTAGTTCTTGACAAAGGTCTTATGAAAAAGTCTACGTCAGATTCATGATGCATTCTTAAGCTGCAGAATTATTCGCAACATGCTCTTGAGTGTGTGTAGACTCTGTTCTTGCCAACCTGCATCACAGTGCATGTATTTTTTTTTTTATCAGGTCATGCTAACACATTAGCTGCATTCTGACTGAAACTGCCTCTTTGGCACAGAGATGGCAAGTGCTAATCTGGATTGTGAAATGTAATTTGGGAATATAGGGCAGGAATTTGGATTTGGAATTTATAGGGCATGGAGATAAATTCTGTTGTGTTCTCGGAAAGCTCTTTCACCAAATCCCTGCAAACATTACTGGACCTTATTGGGTGCAAACATGCATTTTTACATTTTTATACAATGTCAGGACATG
>JAILXH010007198.1:7054-25420 GCA_023558415.1 Piaractus mesopotamicus | reverse complement strand
AGTAGTAGAGGGGCATACCAAGAGACGTAGTTGAATAAACAAGCACAAATCCAAAACCGGCAAAACAGAGTACAAAAGGGAGAGGCAAAACACGAAGTAATAAACAGGCAAAGGTCAGTACACAAGAAATCAAACAGACAATGAACGCTTTGTAATGCTAGTGGGCTAGTCAAAACTCGGCAGAGACCTGAACAACAGGAGAGTATAAGTAGGTTTGGACACAGGTGCAAACAATCAGTATTCGGGTGATTGGGAACGTGGGTAAGTCACATGACTCTGTTTAGGAGTCACGTGGGAGTCAGAGGCATCATGAGAGTTGGAGTTCTGTTCGGCTTGGGAACCGAAGGGAACCGTGACACTGATAAATTTCTCAATGGGTTTTTTCTTTAACAGATCTCCACCAGTGAAGAGTATTATGGTGAACTTCACAGCTTCTTCTCCAAAGTTCTCCTAAATCCACTTCACAGTGTTCCTCTCCTCCTCTGTGAATCTCCCCAGTCTGACCACCAGCAGGAACACATGAGGATGATGAGCAGGATGGCAGATACAATCAGGTGCAGTGTGGGCTGTTTGTTCTGATGTGAGCCATGTGTCCATCACCCCAGGAATGTCAATCACGGTGATGTTCCGTCCATCCAGAACTTTGTTTCTTCTCTCACAGTGGTCAGTCACAGAAGAGACGCCTCGACTCTGAAAACTTCTTCACCCAGGATGGTGTTTCCTGACGCACTCTTGCTCCAGTCTTACCCACCAGCATCAGTCTCAGCTCGGCATGGTTCACCTCATGTTCTTCAACAACTGAAAACACAATCTCATTTCTTTATCCAGTACGGTGCAGATTGACCTCTTTGGTGACACAATTTGTGAAGCTGGGTTGAAAATGAAGATGAACACCCACTGACCTTTGGAATATGCATACAACTCAGTGACCAACATTAAAAGTGCCACTGATAGCAAAGCCTTCCAACTGGAAATACAGCTGTTTTTGACATGTACATGAAATCAATAATCATCTACACAGTCAAGCACAAACATGTACAATGTAAAAATATTCTAAATATAAACACTATTTTTAAAGCTATTCATTACACACAGAATATATTCATTCATTCATCCATTCATCAATTGTTCTAAAAGTCTAAGCATTAGCACTTTTCATATACAGTATTGTGCAGACCAAAAGTCAATTTCCAGTCAAAAGGGCCAGAAAGTTCAAGTTATTAATTTTTCAGCAGGAAAATGCAGAAAACATATTCAACTAAAATATACACAGAAGTTACTTACAGAAAGACCTGTGGATTTGTCAGAGCTAAAGTAAGAGTGGAGCTTGATTTTCTCCTCTGTCAAAGATGAAATCTTATATCTAATCTCATAAATATCTCCTGAAGAATAACTTATACTTCATGACCACTTAAAGGGTGGTCTCTGGCTTTTTCACAATACTGCATCTAATGCAACTCAAAGTACTTGACAAAGGATAGGACAGAAGTAGTTTGACAGAAATGTCTCACAAAGGATAGCACAGCAAGAAGAATATGGTGAACTAAAAATAGACAATGCAAGAATAATAGTGTTAGCAATGCTTACTAATAATAAAAGGTAAGTAGAAATCAGAGTTCATGAAAAACAAGTTTTTTAAGTCCTCCTTAAAATGATGTTTCTTGTCCAATTTCCAAAGGCAATACTACAGTAAACCTTGGTAAACTAAAGGTTTCAAGGAACATTCTGTGCTGTGATTTTTCGACATATGTACATGTCCTTTATCTTTAATTCTTTCTCTTTTATTCAAAATGTATACAAAATGTTGATTTCACATTTCCCAATACTCAGAAGATACTCTACAATATAATGCTTACCTTCTCATCTTTACTCTGGAACTCCTGCTGGGGAGTACTTGTGCGTATTTGGTTGTCTTGTGGCATGGAAGACCTAAGAAAATTGCAGACACTTTATTAGAAAAAGAAGCTAAAACTCAAATCTGAAACTGCATGATCTAATCTCCTGAATAGCTCCAAACTGGGTATGACATGACCCGTAGGTATATTAGAGCTTTAAGGTCCAATTCCGATGTTCACATGCCCACTCTAGGCGCCTTTGATAGAGGACAGGGGTTAGCATGGGCACTCTGACCAGTATATGCAGCAGGGTCTGATGCATTGTGTGTTGTGACACTTTCTTCTTGTAACCATCAGTTAAAAATTCTGTGACTTTTGCCACAGTAGCTCTTCTTTTGATTTGGACCAGACAGAATGGCCTTCGTTGCCCTCATGCATTGATGAGCTGTAGGTGAGCCAACGCCCTGTCGCCAGTTCATGATTTATCACTCCTTGGATTACTGTCGGTAGGTACTCACCACTGCTGACCAGGAACACCTCACACGTCTAGCCGTTTTCAAGATGCTCTCACCCAGTCTCACCCTGTCCTTTAAGTTTTCATGCCTGGCTATTTTTCCCCCACATTTTACATGTTGATTGCAGTAACCAACTGTTCCCCTACTGTCTTATAATATATCTTGACAAGATATGAACTTTATATGCTTTATCTGTACCCTGTAATGGACTGGCGACCTGTCCAGGATGTTTCCTGCCTTTTACCTAACGAGTGCTGGGATAAGCTCCAGCTCCCGCTGTGACACAGAAGGATAAACCGCTTCAGTAATGTGTGTGTGTGTGTGTGTGTGCTTTGTCTGAGTGGTCATAATGTTCTAGCTTATAAATGTATGTTTTCAAAATACACATTCTAGATATACATTTTTTGGCATTTCCTTCCATTATGTTTTCTTTTTTGTTTGTCTTAATAACATATCCTGTATTGCTTTCATAGTGATGAGGATTAAGATGTCGGGTTCGTCAGCTACAATGGTTCACTTATTTTAATTGAAGAGAAAAAATATATTACCTGAAACGACTTTCAGTGGATTTACTAATGGGCGTAAAGGTCTCAAGTTCGGATTCTGTCTGGAAATCACTGAAACATAAACATCACTATGATTCAAACTGAATAAAAAATGTCATAAAAGAGTAAATTTTGAGATTAGTCTCACCTGTCATCATCACTGTTGTGTCCTAAAGCTCTCAGACTCATAAATACCTTTATTTTTTAGACTTCAAGTTGAAGCTGTCAGCCTGTCAAAAAAGGTCCAAACAAAGCTAATGCCTTACTGCATGTAAATTTCCATTTCCTATATTTTATTACATTTCCTTTGCTCGTACTGAAGAGCCCAGAAGTGTCAGTTTCTGAACGCATCAATCAGGATTCATGCAAAATTTTACAATACAGGATAAAGTACAAGATATGAAAAACTGGGAGAGGAAACCACCATTCAGTATGTTTTTAAGAACTCATACCAGTATATAATTTTTTGATACTGCCCTTTATTGGAATATAATTGACAGATCATTGATTTAACTGAAAAAGTATTTTAAAGTTTTTAAAAGTTTTATTTTGAAATGTTCACAGTGAATTCATTATACCTGCAAACATGGGTAAAGTGGTAAAAGTACTGGAATTAATTTATTGGACATTCAGGTTAGTTTCTCCATAGTGTTCTCTACTGTCTGTCTATTAATAAATAACTACAAGTGTAGATTATGTGACTCTTCTTTAACGGGGGAGACAGAAAAAAAAAAACAGTTTATTAGTTAATTAATTATTTACTAAAGTTAGTGTTCCAAAATAATTGCCTTACCTTCCTAGCTTTGTATGGCCTGTTTGGTTTGGAGGCAGGCGACTGGTGCGTGTGCTGAGTTTCAAACTGTGCTATATTACACATTAGTTATTATCTAAATTCACAGTTAGAACCTTAATAGTTAAGACTGGATTTAATTACTTTATTTCTAAAGTTATCAGAGAAACTAAAACACTGTTGTTTCTCTGCATGAAATGTCTCTGTGTTGAGCTGCTGGTGAGAAATGAGGGGGCGCAAGAAGAGACATGGAAGATCTAGACAGTGGGGAGGACAGTATTACCAATTAAATCTCACAGAGAACATTTATTCGCTTCCTCTGTGAGTAGTCATACGGTTGGCTCAGTGTATCATGTTTCTAGATACTAATGTAGAATTATAGATTGCCTTCCTGCATTTCCTTCATTTACATGTTTTTTCCCTAAAAAAAAGATTCTGTTCACCTTAAAAAAAAGATTCTGTATTGCTTTCATGGTGATGAAGATTAAGCTGTTGGTTTCTTTAGCTACAATGATTTACTTATTTTAAACTTTTCTGTATCACTGTACACTTCCGTTGTTCGCTTTCAGGTTTTAAAAATCCTTTTGTGCATCAAATCTTCCAGCAATATGGTGATGCAGTATACTTTTAGAAAGCATGAAATCTCTGGATTCAAAACCCACAAACCATTTTGTGATCAGTTATTCACAGCAGTTATGATTATCTAATTTGCAACATAAGCACCGAACAAGCAAACACTAGCAAATCTGCAAGATACAGGTTGTGCTGTGGCTCAGTTGTGTTTGTAAAGTGAAGGAGGCCAGCAAACCTAGAGGAATGGGCATTAATCAGTATACAGATCAATGAGTGAAAAGGCAGAAAGAAATTATTCTAGCCTCTGTTACTCTGTGTCAGTAATTCATACAATAAATCTGACTGTGGGGGAAAAAAACTTGAGCCATGTTACTTTTCAAAAGAGATCAAGACCATGATGGTAGCCCAAAGTATGTGGGAACGGAGCCCATTTATTTCGGTAACAGTTAAGAGGTTATTTTTAGAAAAGCCTATCACACCTTACCTGAGGTAACTTTCAGGAGAGTCACTAACGGATGGAAAGTGCTCAGATTCCGATGCTGCACAGACACCACTGAAACATGAACATCACAATGAGTAAAACTGAATAGAAAGTGTTCAGTCATAAAAGGATAAAATTAGAAATTTGTCTCACCTGTCATCACCACTTCTATTATGTTTCTGAATGGTTTGTCTGCTGGGTTACAAACATGCAATTCAGACAAATACATTAGGACTGGAGAAGAGGGACGAGACAAAATGTATTATATTACATACAATATTGCTTCTCTCATGATGAATTTTAATAAAGAACACTTGCATTTGCATCCTGCCTCCATGCCTCCGACATTACAGCATGCATGACCAAACAAGGATGCAACAACTCTGATTTCTGATTTCCCAGGAAGAAGACATGAAGTACCTACAAGATCTTTCCGTGCTCCAGCGAAGGAAGCCTTTTGTTCTACCCTTTGCTAGCCACCCCATGTGAGTATAATTTGGAGGATTCAGTGTGTGAAGGATTCATCATGCATTGCAGACTGTATTTTCAGTATTTAGCTTGCCCGATTCCACTGGACACAGTAAAAGTACTGTTTGTAGGGACTTTGTTCAGGGAAGAAGCTTTAGAATAGGCAGATATAGTCTTTGAAAAACCTTTGACAGCCAAGAAGGCATGAAGTGTAGAAGGATATTTCCAATTACTATTAGCAAGGTCACTACTGAAACCACACCTGCTGAAGGCTGTTCAGTCTTCTGACAGTCTTCTGAGGCCTCCCCCACTGTAAAGGTAAATTCTGGGGAAAGCTACCAGTTAGAGGTCTGCACTACTGCGGGATCCCAAAAAATATCTTGTGGTGCGGGACTAATTTTCAGTGTTGCTCGCAGGAGCAGGCGGAAATCAGACCCCTTCAGGCGGGAGCTGGCAGAAGCACGCATAGAGAAATCCCACAAATTAATAAATAGCCTAAATAAAGTAGAACGATCACTAAATCATATACGTGAACAATATAACAGTACAAACGTTCAAATGAATAAAGTCATTCTCCAGGAACCGATCACGTGAACAACACACAAATTCTCATAGGTCTGATTCACACATACTGCTTCTGCGTGGCGCGAGCGACGCAGAAAGTCTTAGTTTTCATTTCGGCACCCATCTTAAGGGGTCAGAGTCCCAGACGCCTCACTGAAGTGCAGTAAAATACACTGAAATAAGCCATGAAAATGAAAAAGAAGATCGTATAAAAACTTAAAAGGTGATTTTTATGTAATTTATGATGAAATACTAGTTAAACATTCCGTGCTGCAGATTTCCTCCGCTCCACAGCACAAACACTGTAGGTATGGAAGGCAGCACATCCAAGCTGTAGCGCTCGCACTGCCACATCACTCACAAAGGCAGCATGTGTGATTAGAGAGATGGCGCAGACGGCCACAGTTGCCCAGCAAAACACCAAAAATAACTGCTCTGTGGTTTAATTCCTGCTTTGTGTTTACTGGGAATAGATGCCATGTAAGGCAGTGAGCTTGACGACCACGACTGCCGTGTTATTTCAGCAGAGGATAATGTATTTGTGAATAGACTGTGTCAGATATTGGATGTGCATGGGACTGCGCAGGCGGGAGTGAGACGAATCATTTCGGTTGTGGGCGGGAGAAATGATCCTGATTTTCTGCGGGAGCGGGATGAAATCTCCCAGGAGCAGGACTGAAAAAATAGTCCCATGCAGACCTCTACTACCAGTGCTCAGTCCACGAGCTGTCAATCAGCTCAAACCCAGCGGTTTACTAGAGAGGGCTGAAAACAACACAGCAGGCTTCCAGGACAGTGTACCTGCTCTACGTTCTAAAGAACTGACCGGGAGCACCCCACAAGCCTTCCTGTTTTGAAGATGCTCTGACCCAGCTGACTGGCCAAAATTAGTCACTCAGGACTTCATGCCTACCTCTTTTTCCTGCATCCAACACTGTGACTATGAGAACTGTCTATTCACTTACTGTCTAATACACATGTCAAGCTCCAGTCCTTGTGGGCCAAAACACTGCAGACTTCAGCACACTGCCTCATTAAACACACCTGATTCAGCTCATTAGCTAATTAGCAAGGCCTTCATGAACAATATTGAGACCACTAGATGAGCGTAAACACTAATATCCACAACACTTTGGTCCGGAAGGCCCCCAGTTTGCATGCCTGGTCTAATATATCTCAGAACCCGACAAAAAAAATCAACATTATTTACAGATTGCCTTCCTGCATTTCCTTTATTTACATTTTCTTTTTTTTTTTCTCTTTTTTTGTTCGCCTTAATAAAAGATTCTGCATTGCTTTCACAGTGGTGAGGATTAAGTTGTTGGTTTCTTCAGCTACAATGATTTACTTATTTTAATTTCAAAAAGCATGTCACACCTTAGCTGAAGCAACTTTCAGGGGAGTTACTAATGGATGGAAAGTGCTCAAATTCGGATGCTGTACAGACACCACTGAAACATGAACATCACAATGAGTAAAACTGAATAAAAAGTGTCCAGTCATAAAAGGGTAAAATTTGTCTCATCACCATTTCTATTATGTTTCTGACTGGTTTGTCTGCTGGGTTACAAACATGTAATTCAGACAAATATATTAGGACTGGAGATCAGAGATGGGACAGTCATTTGTGAAATGTACTACATTTCATATTAGCAATGAGGTGAGCAATGAGGGGGAGCAAGAGGAGACATGGAGGATCTAGTAACTGGGGAGAGCTGCACTATTAATTAAACCCATCAAAAAATTATAGAGAACATGTAAAATTCTGCTTCAACATATATGGCTGAGTGTAAAATATTCCTCTGAATATATTATTTATATGTGAATGTATGTTTTGAATATTTGCGATTTTGCTTCTGTCACCATGGGCTTGCATTCTGCTTCCATGCCTCCAGCATTTCAGAATGCACGACCAAACAAGAATTCCCAGGAAGAAAACATGGAACATCTTTTCTGGGGAGGATGAACTGTAGATGGATAAGCATGAACTAGAAAAGGATTTTTCTAATTACTACTGGTACCACTGAAACCACACCCACTGAAGATAATTCATCCTCCTGATACTGAGGTTTTCCCGACTGTGGAGATAAGTTCTGAGGGGATGCCTGTGTTTAGTCCATGTGCTGTTGTTATGACCTTATGGGTCATAGTGTTTTTGCAGTGTGTCTTCTGTATTTATTACAGAGCCGAGGGAAGATACACTGAGCCACCACCAGCGGGAGCCACCTATAAAAGAGAGGCGCCCAGGAGGAAGTGCGGTGCTTTTGCTTCTGGCGTGGCTTCCGTTGCGTTCCCGGTTCCCTCCAGTCACTTGAGTGACACTACTGTTGTAGAGCTGTGGTGTATGGGTTTTTGGTGCTTTGTTGTTGAGATTTTTATAAAGCTAGCTCATATTGGTACACTCTCATTGAAGTGTACTGTAAACACTCAGCTAATGTGGCTGCCTAGACATAGCTCTTGTATAACCTCACATTGGGGAAAAGGTTTTTTTTTTTTTTTTGTCTTTTTCTCCTGGTTTGCTTTAGTTAGGAAGTTAGGTTAGAAATTGTATTTGATTTTCTTTTTGTTTGTTAGGTAAGTTATATTTTCCTAAACTTAAGTTAGCTTTGTTTTGTTTATTTTACTCTTTCCTCCACTACTGTTTCATAAATGTCTAAAGCCTTGAACTCTTGAAAATAACACCAAATTGTTATTATCGCAAAACTGGTTGTATGTGAGACCTGGGGAACCGGGGGGGCACGGAGGCCTCTTTATTTTTATGTGGCAGCCCGACTTACTGAACCGTTTGGTGTGCCCCCTACAGTTCAATACGCACATGTGCACCACAATATGATATGCCTGTTATTTTCCTATAATTTCCAAAACTTGCTTATTGCACTGCAGACCACACACACTTTGTACCCAGTATAGCTCAAAAAATATGCCACAAATGAAGTAATTAGTTTAAGCTATTCTGCTGTTTGCCCAGACCGTTCAATCATGATGCTCACTTTCACAATGGTTCCTACTGTTTTACAGGAAGGTCTGCTTACTGAGCTTTTGCTTGATAGTAATATGGAAATATTGGCTTAGGAACTGAACAAAAACAAAGAAGTGCAATGTCCCCTCACTCTAGTCTCACACCCTAACCTCAAAGGACAACAATAAAAATTACTTCAGGATTTTTCCTTTTTCGCACCCAAGTGTTGTTTCTTCAGATGTTTTGAAAATCTAAGAGTAGGGACCTGGCAAATAAGTGCAGAAACCTTTGCATTTAGTATTGTTGGATATTCAGAAGGCCACGATAAATATGGTACAAGAAAGATTCTTAGTAGACTTGAAACATTACAACCACAAGCTATTCAGAGCAATCAAGCAGATAATGCATTTACTGCTCACTGTGTATAAAAACAATAGTGCTATTGCACATTTACTCATAATTTTCTCATAATTTTGAGACTTAATAATAATAGTTGTATGGTGAGTCCATAGCAAAGAAGTACAACTTAAATTTTTTTCTTTTATTTACTTACTGTATTTTACACAATGCTGAATATAAAAAGGTGATGGATATTCTGACTTCCAATTTTAATGTGGACAGTCACTAGATATCTGTGTTTCCTTTTTATTCAGGGTGTTTACACAGCATTTTATTTACATATGCAATTCTCAGGGTTAAGACACGCCGTCTACAGGCTTCAGAATGTAACTGCAGCAGCATTTAAGGTGGAACAGGAAGTTTGAATATGAAACTAACGCTGTGTTTAAGTGGTGTTGGAAACTGAGAAATACTTGTAAATTGCGCTTGACTCCCTGACATCATATTTACAGCTGGTAAAATCAGGATTCTAGATAATACATGAGTTTACATAAGTGAAAAGGGCTAAACTTGCAGTGAATGAGAAAAATATATACTTGATATACTATTAGATCTATGTGCTTTTTATCACAGTAAAGAAAAAGCAGGATATGTATTCTCCAGATCACCACACTTTCTTTTTCCATGTTGTGGGCGTATCTAGCACCTAAACAGGGTTTAGTCATAGTTGCTAGTTAAGCATCTGGTATAAATCAAATAAGAATGTTTGTAAATATGAACGTTGGCTACACTTCCAGGTGAATAACACATCCAGTCAGCAGTAGAAACAGCTCATTTTAAGTAGTGGTAAATACAAACAGAACAGACTGAACCAAAATATGGTCACTTATGGTAAAATATTGTTGTGTTGGAGGCTGTCATGTCAAATGTTTTTTAGAGTAAAAAAGTTCCCCTCATCCCCATCTACGGCCAGGAAACAAGATTAGAGATGTAACAACAACTTACTGGTTCAGGTTTAGTTTTTTTCCCTAGAAGATCTGCTAAAATCTGAATCCCAGTAAATACATTGTTAGCCTGGCGCTAATGTAACAGCTATTAGCATTAATACAGCAGATTTACCTCTAAAATGGGCACTCTGGTGAAAAAAAAAACAAAACACATAGAAACCAAAAGGTGTTTCTATTGGCCCCTGATGGTTTTGTAACGAGTTTTGGCTTTTTTAATGGATTGAGATCACAATGTAAAGGATCCTAATCATTTAATAGTTAATTTTTTTTTGTTTAAGCACAGTTAGGTTTGCTACCCAATTTCGTTGTACCCTGTGTAAAGAATCTTGAATCTTGAACCTTGAACAGGTGACCACTGGCTGATTCTAAATGCATTTTCCTAATAGGATCTAAAAGGGTTCTACAGGAAACTAGTGGTCTCTATTAGAAACCATTAAGCCAATTCTCATGAGAAAGCAAAACCATTAAGTTTTAATCCTAATGGGTTCTAAAGGTCCTTTTGCAGCAGGACAGGGCCCACAGGAGGGCCCAAGGTTTTACTATGCTCTTCTATAACCTAAGAATAACTCAGCTAGTTTCTGTTGTAGTGTGTGCAGTTACTGAATACGCTTTAGCATGTAATAAGCCTGGGATTTTAAGGGGTTAAATAAAGGCTACTTACACAATTATGTTTTTCCATTAAACTCTGTAGTGAAAATGAATGGGAAAGGAAAATCAGTTAAAAATAGAATTTAATGGCACCAGAACAGCTTTAGTAGCACACGTTTGCCAATATTAACAGCAACGACATTAGGAGCACGTAGTTTACCATTAATAACGAACATGTAGAGGTGCATACTAACTCAGTATTAGCTCGGTAAAGTTAGGTTGATATTGGATGTTCAGCGAATGTGCGCGTGTCGCCCCTCCTATTGTTCACAAACAACCTGTTAAAATTTCTGAAATAACATTTTCTAAATCGGGCTAAATGGAAAGAAAGTTCGGGTACTTTTACAAAATATAATGATTGTAGTTTGTTGTCTGTTTTACTCCTATTGTGAGCGATAGGAGGGGCGACACGCGAACATCCACTGAATATCCAATATCAACCTAGCTTTACTGATCTCTCAGAATTTAATTGTTCCATCACGGCTTTATTAAAAATGTTCTATTTTCTCCAATAGTTTGGTACAAAAATCCTGGATTTGGTACAAAATCCTGCTGTACCAGAGTGGCCTAACCAGAGATCTCCAGAATTAAGTTCTTTGTTGCTGTGATGTAGCACTGAATTTGTCTTATAAAACCGATAAGCAGTTTAACTTCAGCCTCATTAGTTTGCCATTGTGGTACAAGTTGTACCGTACAATGCTCATAATTCTCAGGCTAAGAGTCAAAAATCTACGTTATTCACTGTCAAAGAAAAGCTTACTTTAGTATGTACATGTTTTTCAGTTCAGGTTTGAGCCTGAATTTAGGTTTCCTGTTAGGCCTCTAGCAAGATCAGGAAGGTATCAGAAAGCAGCAGACAGACAAACGTAGCGGACTAGAAATGGTCTAATGGCGTTAAAAACTAGTGCGGAGAAGTCTTCGCCTGTTCACAGAAAGGTAGAATTAGTGTTATACTTACTTGACTGTTTACAGAAGACCGAAGAGACAATGTGTTTGATTCCTCAGCCGGATTTTTTTCTCCTCCTTGATCCTCCATTGCGACTAACTCTCCCACGCAACTCTATAGTGAAACCGTTAGATTCTCCTCACGGTCTAAGCGCGGTTACTTTCACTTTCACTTCACACAGCGTTGAACTCAGACGTACAAAATATTTGGTGAATGTGTGCGTGTGTGTATATATATATATATATATATATATATATTTGTTTATATATATGAATTTTTTTTTTTTAAATATATTTGAATTTGATGCCAACAACACGTCCCAAAAAAGTTTGGACAGGGGCAGTGAAAGACTGGTAAAGTTGTGTAATGCTAAAAAAACAGGTCAGTAACATGAGTATAATTTTTTTGATTTTGCGCATTATGAAATGAAAAATATGACAAAGGAGGCCCTGAACTGTTGAGCAGCTGAAATCCTATATGAAACAAGAATGTGAAAAGATTTCACTTTCAAAACTACAGCAGTGACTCCTCAGTTCTCAAACACTTACAGAGTGTTGTTAAAAGAAGAGATGATGAAACACAGTGGCAAACATGCACCCGTACATACATAATTTGCATATCACTGCATCCTATTTTTATTTACATTTTGCACAGTGTCTCAACTTTTTTGGAAATGGGGTAATATATTCACTTGGTGGTTTCCACTTGATAAATAGCTGGGTCTGCTGTGAGAGCTGGTGAACTTTGGTGGCAGTGGTATGTTCTGGAGGGCTCTGCTAAGCTTTCAAAGTCCCCTGGATAAAATGCTATGTTCCAGGGCTTATATAGGCTCATCAGAAAGGGCAGGAGCTGTTTTAACAGGGTGTAAAGTGAGCTTGGGAGCTTAGAACAAAAGCACGCCTGAAATCTGAGGCTAGAACTTCCATGGAACTTCATAAGGGAGCAGGCTGTCAAAATGCAACTTAGTGGATTACTAGAGGGGCAGCAGCCCCTCCCGCCGACAGTTTTGGTCCTGATGCATGTGCCTGCGGGGGAGCTATTCAGCCTGGAAGTTTTGGTCTTTGGAGGTCCGTATGTCTGGTTCCACAGAGGCTAGAAGGTCGGGACCAGTCTTGTTGGAAAGAAGAGGACTATAAGGCTAAGAGGACTATAATGGGGGAGTAGAAGGGGTGCAAAGTTTCATTTATGGGCTCTGGGAACTTTCCCATCTCGGAACCAGTACTAGATGGACAACGAGCACCTTCAAATTTGGAAGCGGACCAAAGACACCTTCCGAACAGTATATGGTTTGTGGGTGTGTGATGTTTCTCCGCTTAGGACCATGGGGTGCTTTATCGGGAGCCTATTCTACGGATCTCCGGTTCTGTTGGAGCTATCACCGTGGTTCAAAAGGAATTCGTTCCATCCTGGGGTGTGTGCACAGTTTATGTTGGTCATCCTCTAGTCTTTCATCAGTGGTCACAGGACGCTGCCCACAGGACACTGCTGTTGGGCCGTATGTGCGCAACAATGAACGGATCAGAGGGTAATACGCTGAACCCCGTTCGTGATTGAGATTGCAGTTCTTCCCCATGAACGATGAATTCCCTGTAAGCGCTAGTCATAAGCTTGCATTGATTAAGTCCCTGCCCTTTGTACACACTGCCTGTCGCTACTACTGGTCGCTACTACTACTATTACTAGTTTAGTGAGGTCCTTGGATCAGCCATGGTCGGGGCACCCCCGCGGGGCCTCAGCCTAGTGCCGAGAAGTCAATCAAACTTGACTATCTAGAGGAAGTAAAAGTTGTAACAAGGTTTTCATAGGTGAACCTGCAGAAGGATCATTAACATGGGTTCGGTGGCGCCTCGTTCCAAAAGCCGGGACGACGGATGTGAGGGTGGGCCTGAAGTCTGCGGACCGGTAAAGGCTTCACCCTTCTCCTCCTCGCAGTCATACAGAAGTGTTTGAGTTCTCACTCATTTCGCCCTTTCCTTCTGAACTTCTACCTCTGGCTCAGCCCGGTGCCGGTGCGGTAGGAGAGAGGCTGGATAAGTTTGGCTTGGTGGGACACTTTCGGACACTGGTCTGCATTCCCACTGGGGCCTGCTGTTGTTTGCAGCCATACCGCTGCACTCCACCTGTTCTCGTGGTCCTCTGCACTCAGTCTCCTAAGCTCTGCAATTCGGCGCAGGGTACCTACTGCTTGCCGCATTACGTGAGCTCCATTGAGCGATGGATGGGCCGGGTAGGTGTGGGGGCAAGGTTCAATGACCCAAAGGGGCCAGGCTCTCCAATGTGTAGGACAGTGACTAACCGGAGAGTGCAGGTCTCACACTGTTTTTAAATTAACCATGGTGTCTGCTTGATTCTGGGCCTTCACTTATAAGTCTACTGAAGGTGCATGTGCGCGCGAGTGTGGATGCTGCGCTGTGAGCTCCATGCTTGGGGGCAGGTGAGACCATTACCCTCTGGCGTTGAGGCATCAGAGGTGCTTTCGGGCACCGGTCTGCCTTCCACCGGGGTCTGATGTCATTGGCATCCATGCCGCCCTCCTCCTCTGATCCTGTGGCCTTCCCTATGTGTAGGAGGGTGACTTACCAGAGGGCGCCCATCCCACACTGTTTTTAACTTAACCATGGTGTCTGTTTGATGTTGAGCCTAACCAATAAAGAGTACTACTCTCTGCTCATGCGTCGATGAGGAACACAGCCAGCTGCGAGAACTAATGTGAAATGCAGGACACATTGATCATCGACACTTCGAACACACATTGTGGCCCTGGGCCCAAGTGGTCAAAGCAAAATCTGAAAAAAATGAAAAATATTTTTATATAAGTTTTATGGTTATTATAATTAAAATTTGGTCTCCCAGTTGCCCCTTGTGCTTAAGTGTGCGCTGGGTTCATGGAGGTCCAGAGGCCCCCGAAGGAGGGGTCCATGGAGGTCTGGAGCCCTGGAGGATGGATGTGTGAATTTTTTTGCGGCTGGTTGTTTGGGTTCCGTGAGTGATAAGCTCTGGAAGTTGAGCCCACCTAAAGCTATGCTACTGTGGACAAAATACAAATAGACCACCAACAATTTTCAAACATTTCATTAAAAAATGACGAGCTTTCCATTCCATCTTCCTCGCTGTCTGAACTCTGGCCGGAGAGCTCTAAGCTGTCCTGCTCTATGGTCTTCATGTGGAGGTCTCGGATGTGGAACACATCCTGACTGTTGGGTACCGTGGTGTACAAGTGGTCAGCTGTGGCAACGTCGTGGCACATCCCCTCACATACCAGTTTTCGCTCCTCTGTAGAAAGGTGGTTCCTCGTCTGTAAATACAAAAGGAATGGATTAAATATGAAGCTTTGGACAGGGGCAAGTGAAATGATTAAGCCCAGCTATGACCCACATTTCATGGGTAAAACAGTGATGGTTCTGTACCTGGTTGGAGATGGCAGTCCTTTTTAAGCCAAAGCTGATTTAGCCATGCATCCTGGCGTGATGCCGTGCAGCTCTCAGCTCGGTGTTCTGACTTCCAGTGAATCCGAGGGTAAGTACAGAGCTCCATATTCCAACATTGCCCAGATTCTTAAGCCATGCCTGGTGGCTTTAGGTCAGCTTTTAACCTGTTACAAGTCAAAGTCCTTACATGCTTTATGAAGATTGAGCAGCATGTTCTTTATGGAGGTCATAGCGTAACCTTGCTGAAGTAGGACACGAAGCCACCTGTAACATGATAGAAGCCAGCCTAAAGCCGTCATGCACAGCTTAAGAATCTGGGCAATGTTGGAATATGGAGCTCTGTATTTACTCTCTGATCCATTGGAAGTCATACAGGCAGTTCAGATTTGTGATCTGGTCATCTCTCCTCCATTGGTGCATATGAATGATGAACTGTGTGGTGTGGCTCTTACACAGGTTTACATTCACCTTGTCCTTTCATGTGGACTCGGCCCCAAGGTAAAACTGTTTAAAGTCCTCCAGGACTTTGTCAAACACAAACATTGTTAACCTGCCAGGAGCCTTGGATGCTTTACCTTTAGGCGAAGGCTTTGGGGCGGATGTTGAGGCTTTGGGGCGGACATCTGACCACCCATGCATGGACTCATTACTACTGGTCTGTCTGGGTAAACAGCTTGATGTTTGTGGAGGCATTTCCTCCACAGTGTAAGGCATGGTGGCATCGCTGTCCCCCATGGTCATGCCTACATCCAACTCACTTACCATGGGCGGTGTGGGTACATGGGACCTGAGCTCAGCAAGCCTCCGTATGATGCATTCTCACTTGGCCTCATTTAGTACCTGCTCCAGCTCATTCCCCATGATCTTATGCGTTTTGGTCAGATGCTTATCTAACCTGGCCAGTTGGGTTTTGTCACATACGGTGCAACTCAAGCATCCCTTAAACCTACCGCTAGTGAGAGCAAGTAGGAGTGCAAGCTCCTCTTTGTTTTCCACAGTCACGCAACAAAAACAAAACCCTAGCACCTAGAAAGAGTGTCAGAAACTATATTATTAGTTCTCTTCTTGTGAGTAATAGCGAGATTGAAACTTTGACATATGAGGGACCAATGGATTAGACATTGATTTGTGTTAGACATGCGCTGGAGAAGTACTAGGGGGTTGTGATCTGTGAAAACAGTAATAGGAGCCGAACTGCTATCAAGGTAAACCTCAAAGTGCTGCATTGTGAGGAGGAGAGCAAAGGCTTCCTTCTCTATGGTACTTCAGTCTAACTGATTAATTTTTTTGAAAAATAACAAATGGGATAATCAATACCAAGTCCGTCCTCTTGAGGACTGCGCCAGCCCTAGTACCACGGGCATCTACCTCCAATTTAAATGGGTTTTACAAAACCAGGTCAGAGAAATTATTGCAAAAGCAGTGATAGTAACCAGCCATAGCCAAAAACATTTAGGTAGGTGACCACACCTTTTTCTAAATTCACATTTTTCTAGGTTCAACACAAGGGAGGCATCTTGTAATCCAGTAAATACTGTTTCCAGCAGCTGCATATGGTGTTCCCAGGTGTCTGGGAACAAGGTCAAATAAACAAGGTCATCCAGATAGGTATCACAATTTGGCACATTGCCTAGAAAAATAGTCATAAGGTGTTACAAAGTAGCCAGAGCATTTCGTAGACCAGACGCCATAATGGTATACTGCAGAAATATATCTGCCTTAGCAAAAGTGGAGATGTCAGAGACATGACCTGTTAGGGGAACCTGCCAATAACCTTTCAGTAGGTCTAGTTTGGTCACAAACTTAGCAGAGCCAACAGGATCAACACAATCTTCCACTTGTGGAAGAAGAAAAGAATGTGGGACTGTGAATGTGTTTATCCTTCTGTAATCAGTGTGAAAAGCTGTAAATTTGTCAGGTTTAGGGACCAGAAGGCTGTTACTGGGAACAGTAAAGCCATTTTTCATGAAGTACTCAGTTGCTTGTTGTAGGAGAAAATGTTTATGTGGACTAACATGGTAAGGGTGCTGCCTAATGGGTGGATGTCCATTGACATCAAAATCGTGCTATAAGAGAAGTTTGAGATGGAATGTCAGAAAATAGAGAGGGAAACCTATCGAATAGAGATTTAAGGTCAGACTGTGCGGACCGCTTTTCTGAGATACATTGCAATGCATGAGAATTAGAAAGGCGAGCACAAGGGAGACAGTTCCCAAGTAAAGGTTATTGCTTTCAAGTGCATATTCACTAACAGAAGCTGTTGCTGCCATTGAAACAGGTGAGTGGGAAGGAGGCTGAGAAGGAATGGGGTAGTTGCATTTTCCTCAGTAGAGTGAGCAACATAGGGCTTCAACATATTCAAATGGTTCACACAAAACTCAGTACAACAGTCAAGAGTTGCAAGAACATAATTAGTGCTTGATAGCGTTTCAGTTTTTTTACACAGGCAGCAAAACGTGTCTGCAAGGCAGAGCCAGTAACAGGCAAACAAGGACACGATCACCAATGTTAAATGTGCAATTAACGGCTTTGCGATCATAACGTCTTCTCATTGCGTCCTGAAAGGAACACAGATGCTGTTTAGCGAACTGTTGAGCTAGGCGCAGATGCTCATGAAGCTTAGAAATGAAGCAAAGCACATTATCGCTAGAAGTTGAAGGAGGATAAAACCATTGCTCATAAAGAACTCTAAGAGGGCCACGGACCAAACACCCAAAAAGTAGGGAATTTGGACTAAAACCAGTAGGTTCCTGCACACTGTCACAGATAGCGAATAAAAGCAAAGGCACCCCCTCATCCTAATCTTTGCCACTCTCAAAGCAGTAGGTTCTCAATGTTTTTTAAATATTTAATGGAAATGCTGAAGTGCGCCTTGTGACACAGGGTTGTGCACGCTATATATTTGGTGTTTAATGTTGAGTTTACGGACTACCTGAGGAAAAAGCTTAGACATAAATTTTGTCCCTTGGGCAGATTGGATGTGATAGGTAGGCCGAATGTAGTACAAAACTTACGATTATCAATTTTGAGGGAATGCAAAGGAATGTCCTCAAGGAACCTTGTAGCAGCACACATAAGGGTGAAAAGGTAGCAATTACCAGATCAGGTTTTACACAATCAATAAGCAGTCTTTCAAATGGTTCTCCTACTGCAGGTATGGGGAAAAGAGGAGCAGGGGGAATAGACTGATTTGGCTTTCCAACAGTCTGACCGGTATGACAGGAACAACAATAACGAACGGCATCAGTCTTGATGGAAGGCCAAAAGA
>JAILXH010007139.1:0-12820 GCA_023558415.1 Piaractus mesopotamicus | reverse complement strand
TGTGTAGTACATAGTATATAAGTGACACACCAGAAGGTATTTTCAGATGTTGTATTCAGAGTTTTTTGGGGAAATCCATAACTTAATAAAAGAGAAATATTATACTTTAATTTTCTTTTTGTTGTATTTTTGTGATGAGTTATCTGCCTCAGGATTTGTTCACCACTTTTCACTTTTCAAATACGAGGCATTCTGGATGTTCATTTTTGTACAAATGTTATTTCTCAGCCATTACAGAATCATACAGCTCTGTTCCTTGAGATGCAACTAAAATTTCTTACTTTTTTCACAGCTGCCTAGAACTTAGCTCAGGTTGTAGAGTAGGAGCAGCACCATAGAATCATTTTGTACATGTACAGTACATGGCAAACGCCAAAAACCATACTTCATCAAATTAAATGGCAAGTCAAAACAACTTTTAAGTGCAAGTTATTCATTTTTTCAGGAGATATTTGTGTGGAGATTAGACATAAGATAATCCAACCAACTTCTAAGACTGAATTTTGGAGGTGTAGAAAAATATCAGTGCAGATTTCTTTGAAAACACTGAAAGCAAGTCTCCCGAAAAGAATGGCAACTGTAATAAAGGCCAAAGGTGGACACACTAAATACTCAATATCTCTTGATATTATATTTAGTTTTTGAGGCATGTGATTTTCTGTTATACGTGTTTTCTGATAATGATTGTGATTGTGAATAAATTCTACTTAATGTCCATTTTGTATGGAAGTTAAATAAATGAAGGGTGCTCTGATTTTGCATAGCGCTGCATTGTCAACAAATAGGATTCAAATTGAAAAAGAAAAAAACAAAAAAACTTTTGAAAGGCAATGCAAGTGCATAAGCCCTCTACACCTTTTAGTATCATTACCCTTTAACTAAGCTGGACTGTAGAACACATTGAGGGCTTTTAAAATGTGTGTCCATCGCATTGGACACACATTTGAAATGTGCATGACCAGTATATTTCCTTCCAATTATGAATAAGATTGCCACCAAGCTCCTTGTGATAATGTGTATCCAAAAATAGCCTTAGCCCTAGTCTTAAAGATCAGATAAACAACCACATCATGAATCATGAAGCATATTACTATGAATAGTGAACATTAGGTTCAATTAGAATCAAATGCAGATGAATTGCTTAAAAAACTACGTCTGTCAGCTCTTCTTCCAAAATACACCAAAAACGAAGGCCAGAGCTTATGTACACTTTCTCAAGAAACAATAAATCTTCTCAGATGTTTGACACGTCAAAGCCGGACAGCCCTAAATCGGAGTAAATCCCTCCATGTCTGCCAGTATTCCGGGAGGGAACGAGAAGGAGGGAACATCTGAAAGACATTTACAAAGTGTTTAGTTGACGTGCCTTAGACGGTGTCATTAAAACATCCTGGGTTACGGAGTGTTACAAAGATCGGTGGTCGGCCCAGCTGTCAGGAGGCCTTTTGGAATCCCCCCAAAGCCATTGTGACCATGTACATGTGATGTGAGACGTTCTGAGGAACTGCTGATGGAAACCTCTCCCCCCTCTAGCTGTGGGAAGGCCTCCAGCTCAGGGATTAGGAGTTCAACTTCCATCTGTGCGAGAGACAGCAGACAGTGCACTTAGCTAACTAGTGTAATCTGTTAAAAGGTGCTGAAAGACGGGCCGAGAGTTTCCCTTTCTTAGTTTCTCTCTCCAGCAAACATGACACCTCCTCCAGGCACCCATTCTCCTCTTTGGTGGGAGGTGACGAGGTGATGGGAGAATGACAGAGGCATCCTTACGTTCATTCCAGCCTGTATCAAGTGATCTCAGGTGGTTACAGTTCAAACCAGGAATATCAGCAGTCACGCTTATAACATAGCAGTACGTCGGCTAGATTGGATGACAGATTACAAGAGCGAGCGATATCACATCTCCCGACCATGCTGACAAAAACCCTCATCATCTTTTTATTTGACGGTACACTAAGAAGCTCAATAAGACAGAAGGAGCGAAACAGCACAGAAATATGAAAGCTCTCGCTTTTCAAAGAAGATCAAAATGTGTCTGTCTTCTCGCTGCGAGCCGAAACTCTAATACCATCAAATCCCGGAATAACAAAGAAAAATGAACTGCTATATTTACTTTAGAGTATTATTGTAGGACACACACCTCCCAGTCTCCCAGTGAGCTTTCATCACAGCTGATGCAGAGAACTGGGCAAACTAATCAAAGCATTGTTGGCAGGCATCGCTGGACAATTAGTGCCTGGATAAGCCCAGTTTTCCAGTCAGCAACATCCATTTAGCCCGCCCATTGCCCTCCTGGCCCCAATACAAAGGACAGCAGGTGGCAGAATGCTACATGGATGCCCAGAGCAACGGGCACAGTCCACAGACCAGTGAATGGTGCCCAACAATTGGACCATTACGAAAAAGATGTAAACCTCTGGTCTTAACACTGGAATAGAACTGCAACACAACATAACCCATCATCTATATATTGCTAGCAACTAATGCCTGGCCTCTTTAAAGCTGCTGGACAGATATGGCTGATGCAATAGAGCCACTGTGCCGAAAAGTGTACTAAATAAAAAACATATGATGCATGTAGTAAGTAGTGGGATTCATAGCATTAACCCTCTGCTATCTGTTGAACTTTTAGCTGAGAATGTCAGAGCTACTATTTCTGTATTTTGCCACATGAGACTGACGAGTGATGAAATTTTATACAGTTATACCCTGGATGAACATCTAACAGATTGTGATTATGTGCTATTTTTACACCTTTGTTAACAAGACTTAACAAGACTTTTCTTTTTGTTAACAAGACTTAACAAGATTCTTCGTTAACAAGATTTCTGTTCTTAAAAATAACTAGTCCGACTCCCTTAAAAGAGGATTCAAGGATTCTAGTAGAATAAATGTTATATAAAGAACGGTGACAACACAAACAAGCATTTATGGTCAAACGGTTCTTCTCTGTTACAAGTCATAGAACTTTTCTGGTACTAGGTAGATCTTTTTTTGCTAAGAGCGTATGTGACCAAAAGACCATATTCAATATGATAAATGTTGTGATAACAGTTCACTTCTTAGCAACATTAATTTTAAACTTTTCTTCAGTTCTTGAGTTCAGGTAAGTTTAGATAGTCCATAAACATCTTGCATAAGACAGTAAATTCTTCAGTATTTTTGATATGGACAATGGATATATTAGTAGATTAATAAAAGTTAATATGGCCAAGTAGTGAACTACAAGGCTTAATTAACCCATTTTAAAATATATAAATCATATAATGACTAAAAGAACATAATATATAGTTAGTTGTAAAGCAATAACATTGTAAGACTTATGATATGTTAGATATGTTGGTATTAGTAATGTCAAATTATATATATATATATAATGTGATTTTTAAGAGCACATTAGGGCTGAGTAGTAGACTGAGTCACAAAATTTTGAAGAATTTAAAGTTCATAATGCCACAACTGCACGAATGGAGGCAACCTTGCTCTACTCTATACCTATGCCTAAGACCTCTTATAGACCCTCCGCTTCCATCTGTGTAGCGAAGCCCTTCATAAAAGATAGCCAGGAGCACAGCCTTCAGAAGTGGATTGTGGTTGAAATGCATCTAAATCTGCCCAGTTGGGACACTCACATGTTTCCATTCACCCTGTTCACCTCCAGGGCCTTGAAACTGTGAAGAGCAGTCTGGATTTCAGTTAAAACAACGTGTTTTTTTGCTGGTTTAACGTGAGCCCCTTTTCCGAGCCCACCACTTTCCATTGAATTTCCTGAGCAGACATTGCAGAAGTGGACTGCTTGTGTGAAGTGATACAAGCAAAGAGAGCTAGGAGTCCATAAGTCTGCACATGAAAGGGCATGAATAAATCATAGTTAATACAGCAAGAATGTTTCCATGTTCACCTCAACTTTATAGATGCTGATGTTAGTTCATATTTTGGAATGAAAATCCAACTTATAAGGGAAAATTGAACATCCGTGGTCAGAATAAGTGGCTAAAAACAACATGTGGAGAAATGGTATCACATTTACTGTCATAGTGAAGAGAATTCTGGGTTGAAACTGACAAATACATACTAGTCATAACATGAGCGTTCCTAGAATAGACTGCATCCCAATAACATTAACAAATACAAAACTAGCTCACCTGATATGGCACTGTTTACACAAGTGGAGCTGTGTTTAAACGTTTTCTTTCCCAGAAATACCACAAGGGATAGACTAGACTGGCTTGGTAGTAGCGATTAGCATTTTAGTCAAATTTGATATTTAAATTTGTATGGTATTATTTCAAATAATATTTGAAAAATACCACCACCACCAACCCCCATACAAAAAACAACCTGTATTGGACTCTTAATGCTACAGGCCACCAGATGCATAAGGCAGGGGCTGGAGGACAATCACATGCAGTGTCACACACTGAAAAAAATAACGCTAAAGTCTTTAAGACAAACAGAAAATCTTAAGTGTCTTTTTTCCCTGTAGTTTATGTTGTAACACTAGTTACATAATGTTTCAACTGAGTTGGTGGAGAGCTAGTAATACTCTTAAAAATAAAGGTGCCAACAGTACGCAACATTTACACATAACATTTACCTAACATCGAAGGGGAATTCTAGCGATTTTTCAAAGATTCTGCATAATTAAATGGTTAAGATGTAAAACAAAGTCAGTCTGAGTAATTTGGTGCAAAATAATTAATTCTAGAGAAAATTAGTAGGTCAGAATTGTTTACAGTGGAAGTGATAGGAACTAGACGTCTGAAAAGTTTAAGGCCTCGCAAAGCTACATAAAGTTATAGACATAGACCTACATAAATTACAGAAAGTTATTACATTAAATGGTTATGAATGCTCAGCCTGATGTCTGAGACGTTGTTTTACAGTAGTTTTTTAGATAAGTTTTAGCCTAAAACATATTTTAATCAATTTATTCTAAGCTGTTCATGGCAGAGGGACACATGAAGGGTGTTCTAAGGCAAAATAGTCCCCAAAGAAAAACTCTTTATTTGCAGAGTTACCACTATTTTACCATCATCAGCATTACATATAAAACTCAGAAAACTTGTGTATGTTGGTAGATTTGGATATCAGATAAAATGACTATATTTGTGTTGTAGACATTAGGACCCCTGGTTCCTGTCAACGCCACTGTAAAGAAATCGCTGAGTCAGTAAGTTTCTCTACAAATGAACCTTTTCGCATCAAACCACTCTGAATGACACTGGTTACATTTCAATCACTGAATCATGCAGACATTTAGAAAAATTTCCCTTTAATGCATCTGATACTCAGGCACAGACGCTAACTATCTGGAGCAGGTGTGGCAGATTATGATTGGAACTGGATTCCACAGGAAGGTAGGTCTCCAGGTCCAGGGTTGGTGATCATTAGTTTACGACCTTTACCTAATGCGTAGGTTCTTTAAACGTTCAAACGGTTCTCTCCACCCACACTACACACTATAAATCTCTTTTTCAAACAAGCTTATTTAGGCAACCAGAAGTGGTTCATCCATGACATCACTCAAAGTGTGCTTTGAGTGTAGCTGATATCAAATGTGACACGTTCACCAAGTGTTGTTGGATGTTTTATTCCATTAAGCCTATACGAGTACTTTCTGTGCTTCATTTATTGGACTAAACAGATGTGACCAAAACCTGACGCTCTGGTGGATGTACAGAGTACAGACCTCTCTTGGTTCTTAAATATGAGACTGTATAATGTTGGAGAGAGGTACAACTGCTTACCAAGAATTCTAATTTGATATTCAATTCTTTTTTACAATGCTTACGACTGTTCACAATTTTGACAAGACTCCCTGGTGGGTAAAGTTCCTCTCTCCCTGATGAAATTATTAATGTGCTAATATAATCTGGAGCATTCAGCATTGATAAACAGTGTGTTGAGCTACTTATCAATGCTGTACAGCAAGCAGTTTAAAATGAATCACTTTTAGATTTCAGTTCTGTAATGATGTCAACTGGCTATAACTAGCACTGGGGAAAGGGGAGCAAAATACAAAAACAAATATAGAATCTTCTTTTTTCTTGCTTTGATTTTTTTTTACAGCCAGTAAGAATGAAAAAAGATAAACTGGACTGCAAGTTCAGTGTGCAGGTTTCATGCCCGTGCCCTTTGTAATCAATGGCTTTGACATCTTAGAGCTTCCACACTTCAGCCCACATTTACAGTCATTGTGTTTAATGAGTGTAATAGAGGAAAAAAGGAAATTGCCCGTGCTCACATTCCATTTATCCACTTTCACATTGCGGATGTAACATTTTCACATCAAGTCTGAGTGGGTATGTGCCCTGCTTTAGGAGTGCATTTCTAATTGATTGCACAGTGGGAGAGCTGTGGTGGAAAATTGCAAAATTATAAGATATGACTAGCTAATGAACTGCCAAAAAGAGATGCCTTCAAATGTGTACACACCACACATACTTAATAGCTTCTAGACACAACTGAGCGCAAACTGAGAGTTGGCTCCATAAAACATGTCCGTGGTTGCCGTTTTGGGTGAGTGCAACAAGTTGCGCAGTGTAAAACATCAAATTGAGATTACATGGGACTGGGTGTGTAGGCAGTAGGAGTGGGTGATATTATTGTTACGATGGGATTGGAAATAAAATTGTTAAAATGTTGAAACATTCAATGGAAGATTGTCTAATAAGGATGTTTTCCCCATGGTGTCTTAGTAGATACCGACAAGTGAGCTCTCGCATTAGTTAGAACTTCAGGAGCTGAACTAAATGCCTTACGTGTCAAGATTAACAACCAGCATAATCAGGAAGTGGCAGAGGAATCAACCAATCATAGTTTGATTTACAATGGGTGGGAACGTTTTGTGAGAAAAACCATGACTCTAGACAGGTGGTCGCCAACCCTCCTCCTGGAGATCAACTCTCCTCCAGAGTTTAATTTCAACTAGCATCTAATATGCTGCGTAACACTAATGCATCTCATCCATCCAATCAGGGACTTCTGAAGATTTTAATATGCTCAAGCAGGTTTGGCAGATTGGAGTTGGAACCACACTCTGCAGGAAGGTAGACCTCCAGGACCAGGGTGGGTGACCGCTACACTAGACCTTCTGGAAGTCCTAGATATATCACTGAGTGCGTTTACATGCACTTAATCTGATCATAATCGGGCAGTTATCTGATTATTCAAATGTTCATGTAAACAGCATACTCCAATTTCTTAGATCAGAGTAAGGTATAGAAATCTGATCAGGAAATCTGATAAAGAGAGCTGGATTTTAGCTCAGTAGTCAGATTTCTCAGTGCATGTGAACTCTTACTCGGATTTCTTTCTGATGTGTCAGTCTGCACATGTGTGAAAACAGACCACGGTGCATTGCCGCGAGATGGCAGCAAAAAACTTTTGGGACGACGCTGAAACCAACTACATGCTTGATGAAATGATGGATTTAAATATTCATCTTCTAGATGATGTATGTTCATATTTTCAGGTAAAGTAGGTTTAAGCTTTAAAAAGTCGCAGCATGAAGTCTGAGTTTTATATTACATTTATGTCACGTCTTCTTCTGTGAGTTTATTACTGCCTGACTCATGTAGACCCAGAGTTTTCCCATTATCTGATTACTCAAGTGCATGTAAACACGTTGATCTGATTACTGACAAAATCTGATTTTCTGCAGTTATCAGATTATTAAGCGCATGTAAACACACTCATTGACATTTCCATCAGTTGTTATAGAGCCGCCACTGTTGCCAGATGCCAGAAAGAGTCACAGTAAAGCTGCTACACTCAAGGTAAAAATATGCTAATATCTGTTACTAGCTTCAAATTAATCATATAGAATGTCTTTTACAAGCTTCAACTCTCCATGTTTAATCTAGAATATTCATGTGCACTAGGGTTAGCTAACATACTATTAGAAATCCCAGAGGTTGGTGTCTAGATTCTTAACCGAGATTTGACATTTAAGGCCGGAACTGATGTCCTATTTCTAATAGCCTCAGTTCACCAGTGAATTATAGAAAGCTACACAGCAAAAATACAATAGTGTACAATAACTGCGTAGTAACAGGTATCTGATTGGACGCCAGCCCTTTACCAATTATTTAATTTTATCTGGACATATCATATATCATGAAAATGCATTAGAATTGTGTAGCATCGTGATGTTCTTTATCACCCACCATTACTAGGTAGGTTCCAAAAAGCCATAGACATGGAATTTTCTCCTGGCCCACAGCCAAAGTGAGGCCTTTATACTTCCCCTACCCTAAACATGCTAAATTCAATCAAATCTTGATACTATTTTAATAACAGGAAAGGCTGGAGGCTTAAATAACTTTGTTGTCCTTGCACAGCGCTCTCCCAATATCAGATTTCTCAATTTCAGACTTTTCCTTTTTCCCCCTTCTCCTTCCACCTCTTTCTTTCTTTAATATTCTCACCCCCTGCAGGAATAGCGGCTGTGTTTTCCTCCGTAAGTTGCCCTGCTAAGTCTTACCACATGTTTCATTCTAACATCATAGCAGCGCAAGGCTGCAGGCAGCTGTGCTTAAACACACACAGCACATAAAGTTTATCTCCGCTTATCACCCTGTTCAATTTGGAACAATTACGCTTCTATAAAAATACGTTCAGATATATTTGACGGACAGCGTATGCACCATTTTTGGCAGTTGTGGAAAAAAAAAAAAAACTGGGCAAGTTTCTTTGCATAAAGGTGATATTGCATTTCAGCTAAGATTTAGCGAGGGGATAAAAACAGATGGAAGATTATTAAAGAAGTAGACACAAATTAGTCACAAATCTTGTGGGAGAGGTGCAAGAAAAGGCAAACCCAGATGGTGGAACAATATCCTGGCATTCGCTCCTGCCCAATGAGAGCGCAGCTGGTTGTCATGTATATGGAACATACATCTCACCTCTGCGTAGGCAAAATACTTGTAAGCCAATTATGAAAACCTTCCACAAAAAAATAAATAAAGTGACTTAAAGACATTAAAAGAAGACATTAAGCATGGATTGATTGTACTTTGTAGGAGCCTAGAGCTCACATATTCTTTTATGTTTCACAGTTACGGGTTTCACAGAAAAAAAAAAAACAAAAGCTCTTTCTTTTACAATGACCAAGCAACTGTCTTGCCACTGTATTTTGCCACATTCTAATGTGCTAATGTGCGAACAGCTGGAGCACAACAGCAGGAACAAATTTGTTTTATGGCAGCAGACAAGACTGAGGGCCAGATGTACGTACAAGCACAAAAAAGTGCCTTGATGTGACTGCAATATGTGCCCAGAATGCATCTGAAATTAAATTGAATTTACTAAGGCTACAGCCGATTATGCAAACTGTGCATAACCCCGCCCACTAATTGCTCACTTGTGAGCCCCAGGGTTTACAAGGCCCTGTGAAATAGTGGAACCGTCAACAAGCTTGAGACAAAAAAACAAAAATGAAAGTTGAGACAAAGTGGCGTTAATAATAGAGGCTCTTATTCACCATAACAATTTACATGGGAGTATTTCTAAAATTTGTGAAACAATAACAAGGACTGCCTGCACATATCATGGTACATATGCACTGCATCTTCTATCATGCTTACATCTGATCTTAACAGCTGAATGTTAAATGTTAAACTGATGGTAAATGTTCTTTCCGCATGTATTTGAGGCTCGTCCATCTGGCACGTTGCTATGGCTGCTCCTGTTGTTGAAAGAAGTGTGCTACATGCTTTTTCAGCACATACCAATTTGTTTCACACAGCAGGTAAAAGTGGCCTAAATCAGATTTTCTCACCAAATCCGATTTTTTTGTTTAGCTGTTCACAATATCTTTTAAATGTGGCCTATATGCAACATTAGTCTGAATAGATCAGCTCCTAAACTGACCCACATGCGCAAAAGAACAACGCGTCACATTGCTTCACGTGGCTCGTCCAGATGTGAACAATCATGACTGCCAACAAATGCAGGTCCGATTCTGGGTGTTTCAGTTTCATCTTCGCCCGCATCACAGGAGCGATCATAAATCTTCGTTGACTGACAGTTGGGCTCATCACCCAGAATGTGTTCGAGCTCGCCGTAAAAAGGGCACGGTCGCTTCTTTGGTTCGTGTCCTCGGATTCTTTAAACTTTGCTTTCAGACTTTAAACTGTTCTTTGACACTGTAGCCTCACTCCCATATGGCCGCGTTCGGTCATTTGTTTTGAAATCTTTTCAAACATGGTGGGGTTTTGGATAAGTCTCTTCTAATTTTTGCACAGAAACGTCACTCCAAATGTTTATCCCAAATAAGAAAACATTGATGAATGTTGGAATCTTTATAAAAACTGAGAAATTTCCTCTTGTGAACAGTTGGTGAATGAGGCCCATTGATCTTTAGTTGGTTATGATGCATTTCAGTCAAACTGCCCTTTCCTGTCAAAGTAGGTGGTTCTTGGCTTAAGCAAAAAATCATCAGACTTTCTGACTATAGGCTCGAGTCTGGTTTGCAAGATTATGCTTGAACTAAGCTTTGCTTGCATGCCAACCACATAGTCCATGTAAGACAGAAACTGTGTTATCGCTTCAGGTGAGATGCAGCACACTGCGAAGGCCGTGAGGTGTTTGCTAGTGAGGTGTATTAGAATCCTGTAAACATCCTGCCAGACAGGTGGAGCAGATGGAGGCTGGCTGCTGACCCTCAGCCTCCTCGCTGTATCCAGATAGAGTGCATGTGTGTGAGAGCAAGACTGGAGCAGTAATTCTTGACCAAGAATAACCACCAGCCTTTAATGCCTCTCCAATGTGTATCTCATTGGGGGTTGCAGAGCTGTGCCAAGACCAATAACTCGCTCACGTTTTCACATTCGACAAGGCCATGTCTGCACTTACAAAGAAAACTTTGTGAAAGCTAAGCAGCCACGGCTAAAAAAAAACTGCCCTTTTCGTCTTTGTTGACAGCAAAATCGCTGCACCATTTTAAAACATTTATTTAATCCCCTAATTTGTATCAAATACAATTAGCTGCCTGATAGGAATGTACTGCAGATGTGAAGGCTGCTGACTGAAACGACTGTGTTCAAAATCACACAGTTGTCCATTCTACACGGTCAGTGGACTGAGAGGCACCCAGCTATGTTCAAACATTTGCTCATACACAAGCATAACACACTCGCTCAAGAACACAGATGACGCTTGAAAAAGACAAAAAAGGGCTTTTCAAAGCCGTTCATGGTGTTTTAATATAACAGAGAATTTTCTTTGGTTTAACTTGACGACTAAGACCGACCAGTTTTATTTTAAGGAGAATAATTACACACTGATGACTTTTGTGACAGTGCTAATAATATACTCCATGGATTTTATACCAGCAATGATGGCTGCTGTGATGTCAGCAGTGACAGCTGATCACAGTACTGGATGGGAGAGCTCGAAAAACACCTATTATTTGACCCACTGTAGCATCACATTTGGGCGCCCCCTCCCTCAACAATGAAATAATGACATGAGCTGTCCAGCTAGCAACTGGTCACATTTAAATGTTTAAACGTTGATGTGATGTTGATGCATAGTACTCTGTAAAACGGCAGTATGCTGAAATCTGACATTAACAGCTATTACAATCATTTACAAGCTTCGAGCGTTTGTGTTACAACTGTAAATGTCCACATAAAGCTGCTACAGCACCACTGTTAGTGCTAACATAATACTGCAAATCCCTTAAGTGTGCTAACAGAAATTAGTATTACTGCAGTGTTGTTACTTGGATAAATACAGGCTTCTGAAGCAAATTAAAATGTTCCTGCATTAAACATTTCTGTGTAATGATACTCCTAATTTAATTGCATCTGACTCTCAGTGTAAACAAATTAAATATGTTCATATTTAGGTGTGTATGGGTCATTCTACCAAATTGGTTTAAGGTTAGAGTTAACAACACATTTTGAACTTTTAACTAGTCAGTTAGTGCTGCCTCAGGTAAAGACTAAAGATGAAGAAGGAGTGTTTAGCTACTATGCTGTTTTTAAGTGGAACCAGTTGACAGAGAATATCAGAAGAGCCCCGACGCTGGACACTTTTAAATCTGGGCTAGAAATTTGAGCAGCTTTTAGCTCAGTGTAAATGCACTTCTCTCCTATAACAGCACTTTATTTTTCTAATTTCATTTTTAATTTCATTTTTAATTCAATCTTTAATTTCTTTCTTTCTTTTAATTTAATGTTTATTTTCCTACAACTTTTTTACAGGTTTATTTGAATTATCGTTTTTAGGTATTTTCCCATTTGTAAAGCACTGTGAATGACTGCAGTGTATGAAGGTGGTATAAAAACAAACCTGTCTTGCTTTCTATCTGATTTTGTCTTTAGACTACAATTCTTTTGCTTTGAATGACCTTAATCATGTTTATATTATTAAAACAAATGAGGGAACATTCCACTGTGTTACTAAGGAAACAATCATAACACTACTGAAACTTTAGCAAATAGCTAGCCATTACGTACATGACTAGCAAATACAGCTTTGAACAGTGATACGCACGTAAAATCATTTTTTACTGAAATACAAAAAAAGTTTCCTGAACTGCAAAAAATGTGTTTCAGTAGTGACAATTCTTAATGTTTCACATTGAGTTTCAGACTTTGTGCCACGTTCACTGCAAAACAATGGGATCTAATTGCTCACCATGTGGCCATGAGGGACAGGGATGCAGTCCTACTTCCTGCTCTGAAATGCAGGGGTGTGGCTGAAATAAGGCTCTGCCTACAGACCAAAACTGCGTTTCAGCAACAATTGTTGTATTTTATATATATATATTAAAAACAAAAATTAATAATATATATATATATATATATAT
>JAILXH010007092.1:0-10816 GCA_023558415.1 Piaractus mesopotamicus | reverse complement strand
TAACATTTGGAGGAGGGAGGGGGGGGGGGGCGGGGGAAGAAACTGAGAAATTGATGGATATTTCCTTAACAGGCCACAGAGAGCTGCTGCTTCCTCAGGCAGGTCCTACGGTTCTACATTGAGAAGGTCTTCAACAGCTACACAAGCAGTCATTCCCTCCACCGCAGAACCACCAGTGTGTTGGCCAACTCTTTCCTCAGCATCACCAAGGACCTGCAAGCATGTGTATGTAGAATTACTTAGTGAAACATTCTTCTGCAAGACTTCCACAATGAAGCAAGCCGTGTAAGAACCTAAAGAACCTTTCAATCGATAGTTCTTTAAAAGAACCATTTTTGGTTCCTCATAGAACTCTTTAAAGGGTTTGTCAGGCAACTTCATAAAAAAAAAGGTTAGGCCTATTTAAATCTCTACTTAAAATGTCCTTTATTGAGCATGCAAGAATCAACAGATTCAGATGGTTCTTTAACAGCTTTGTTATTAAAGCAAAGCTAAAACAAAAAAGATAGAAATACAAGACTAACCCAGCAAAATATTGACCAAATTCCAAACAGTTTATTGTCTTTGTAAGCTGAAAAGCCGAAAACAAAAGTCAAGGTTATCAGACGTTAGCTGGCAGCTGCACTTGCTACCACTTTTAGCAAGCTTGGTAGCTAACTGGACAGCAATTAGTAGTAAACCTCATCATTTCATCATCCTGTAGTCAGTGTCAGGTCCATATTAAGAATTTAGAATTAAGAGTTACTTTGGCAGTAGTAAATTACAATTTAAATAGCTTGCATTGTTATACACTGACCGGCCACTTCATCAAAACCACCTCCTCGTATCTAAACTCATTCTCCATTGTATCAGCTCTACATACCATATTGTAGTTCTACAATTACAGACTAGAGTCCATCTGTTTCTCTGTGTACTTGTTAGCCCCCTTTTACCTTGTTCTTTAATGGTCAGGACCTCCACAGGACCACCACAGAGCAGGTATTATTTGGGTGGCGGATCATTCTCAGCACTGCAGTGACACTGACATGGTGGTGGTGTGTGAGTAGGTATTGTGCTGGTATGAGGGGATGAGATACAGCAGTGACAGCAGACACTTCTACCATGTTGGTCCACCTTGTACATGCAAAGGTAGAGATGATAGCTCATCTGTTGCTGCAGTTTGTGTTAGTCATCCTCTAGTCCTTCATCAGTGGTCACAGGTCACTGTTGGCTGGATATTTTTTGTTGGTGGACTATTCTCAGTCCAGCAGTGGCACTGCTGTATCTGATCCACTCATACCAGCACAACACACACCAACATCCACCACCCAAATAATACCTGCTTCAGTGTAAATGCATACCGACTTCCTACTTCAGAGGATCCTGTGACATGCTGGGGGGGGGATGTGCAGGGGACAAAATGTATTGGACCTGGAACATTTTAGTTAGCTTATGAGTGTGATAGAGGTCTACATGTCTAGTATTAGCTTGCTAATTAACTAGCTAGTTGGGTCACTAGACAGACTAACTGTCCTGAGACAAAGTCTGCACAGTGCAAACGTACAATGTATCACAATATATGCTTGAAAAAGATTCTTTATGTTTAAGTTTATGAAGTCTCACTTACCATGGTTTTTAACCCAAGTTTCGCTCATAATCTGTGTAGGCGGAAGATTTACCAAAACAAAAAAAAAAAAAGAAAAACTGACGCTATCACCGCTTCACGCACACATCATGCCCAAAGGGGAAAGCAGCATTAAGTAAACCAGAATGATGCATGAAACTATAGTATGACAAAGGACGTTTTTTCTGTTTCTTTCTCTTTTTTTTTTTTTGTCCCTGATCGAAATTCACCCACGCAATAAATTTGCAAACATGCATAATCTGAAAGTTTTACATAACGAACAGACATAAGTATGTCAGCTGATTGAATAGCCCACTTCCCATTTTTTTCAGAAGCTCTTTGTTCAGCATTTTAGTTAAGCATTTTGGGCCTACTCCAAAATAAACATAGGCCACTTATACAATTATCTTTAGCTTGCAACCTTACTAAGAGATATTATTGGAACTAACCTTTAGATTTATATTATTTTAGGCAAAAGGCCATTTTAAAGTAGGGATGATATCAGAAAGTAGGGATGATATCAGAATCACATGGTGTCAGCAGCTAAAAAAAACATCAGACAGAGATTTAGATTTGACCCATAAACTAATGTTTGGTTATGTATTTATTGTACTCTGGAATAAGTGAGGCTGGGCTACTATGCAAAAATGTCTGGGTATTATTAATTTGACTGCAGTTTTAACAGGCACAAATAAATGTTACCCTTCCTTAATGATAATCCAGGTACATTTAACCCAAATGTCTATATTTTATTGATATTTATGTATCAGCTTTGCCAGGAATATACATGAAAAATATCAAATATTGGCATCTGCCCACAATCCCTATATCCCTATATTCATCCCTACAACAAATTTGGTCTATACTCAATTTAATCCTAGACCAGCCTGCTGGAAAAACCAGCATAGACCAGCAAAACTAGCGTATGTTGTATTTTTGGATGCTGGTATGCTTGTCAGCAGCAATGGAAGTTATTAGGTTGGTCACCAGTAATACCAGCATGTAGTGTTTTGGATGCTGGTATGCTGGTAAACCAGCTTGGCTATGCTGTGTGAACAGCTAAACCAGCATCAATTCGTGCTGGGCTGTGTTTTTTTCAGTAGGGCCACTGAAACCATTTAGGAAACTTTATTTTAAAAAGTATCCACAAAAAAGTACGCATTAGCATGTAATGTAGTCACTTAACTCCAACTTGATGAACCATTGGGTGGCAAAGGACCGAAGAGTCAGTTATGTCATTGATGATTATTATCTCCTTCTTCTAATGTAGACATGTCTTTTGTTCTTTTGTCAGTGCAGACTAATATTGATCTCTTCTTTTCTAAAAGCATGTACAGACGCACTGCCAGTGCAACGTGGAAACCAACGTGAAATTTGATGCAATCCAGGCCAACTACAACAAGGTAATTAGCCTCATTTCACTCAGCCCATATATATATCAAAGTTGAATGGTGGGTGCTGATTTAGGATCAGATTTGCCTTATACATCTAAACCCACTGATGATAGTATATTCAGTCTTTTGGTCATATGATACTAGTAATTTGTTTATGAATGAAAGTATAGACACTACATGTAAACAAGCAAATTCACATTGGTACTGATGGACCCCGTTTACACCTGGTCACTTCATGCGTCTTGCGTATAGGATTATATCTGGATATAGCCAAGCCACATAAGAATGCAAGCGTAAATGCGTGTAACACGCTTTCACTCAGACCACTTCAGAAGGTGGTCTGAGACACATTTGAGCCATATGGTATAGCAGTGTAAACGCATCTGTCTCTACAAGATACATTCCACAAGCGAAACTCCTCCCCATGCCGTACGTCACTGGGCATGTGATCCATGTCTGGTTGGGGACCGAACGAAACAAAATGTTTAATAGTAATACGGACGGACACAACTGTGCAAAACAAACTGCAAACAAGGCAGCAATTCTCTTAAGCACAGCACAGGAAGAGGCTGGATGGATAAACAACTGGTAATTGGTTGCGATGCAACAGGCAGATTTGCATATTCCATCCCACACAGCAATCGGACTTCAGTCTGACTGACTGGAGATGCATTTGATTACCAAGTGTAAATGCATGTGCATGTAAAATCTTATCAGGATACAATCCAGATACTAGTCACATGAAGTGAGCAGGTCTAAACGGGGCCTTGGATGTTCATTCAAGGTATAATTGTACAAAATTCCACCAATTTAGACAATCAGAACAGAGGTTCTGTAGCTAATCATGCTAAATGTAATTGCTGGACATGAATGACTGGATATATACAGCTACGTGGACTGCTGGTACCTGAGCCTAGTTCCTGGTTTTTCTCACCCTACTTGTACTTTCACACAGCTGGAGCCGGCGGCGGCATCGGTGAAGGCAATCGGAGAGCTAGACTCTGTGCTGGAGTGGCTGGAGAGCTTCCGCAGCAACTGAGACCACAACACGAGCCATGCTGGCCATCATGATGTTGACACATTTGGATGACCATAACATCCACTTAATCATACAGTGCTGATTCATTACTGGAGCTACATGACAAACTTTCATAGATACCACAGGGTAGAAAAGATACTATCAGACGTATCAGACTGAGACGAATGAAAAGGTTACACACACTACAAGAGTACAGAGGATTTAGAGAACAGTGACTATTATCAACAGCAAGTTAAATGACTTGTTTGACCTTAATTGTAGCTCCCAAAATGATTCTACTGTGGACCAGCAGGCTATAATATGCCAAAACAGCATACATGTTGATTATTTATTTAATGTCTAGTTTATTGCAGTTGTTGTGAGCTTAACTTATTTTTTGTATCAACAGTAATGCCTAAAGTTCAGGTGCATGACATGTAATGGTTGTGCTTGAAAGTAGACCTTTGAGGTCAATTTGCAGAGTATTTCATTTGAGTTGGAAATTGTAATTTAAAGAGTAAATAAATGTTCATTATCAAGTCTTTTGTGCTTTACTATATGTTTAGGGGTAATTTATGTTTAGTTGGTCCAATCCCATTTCTTATTTTTACCCCTACCCCTTGTTTTCGAGTGTCACCTTGTCCCTTGGAAGTAAGTTACAAGGGGTAGTGGTTGAAATCTTCCCCTGCGAAATGGGACCCTCAAATAAAAAAGAACATTACTACATTAACAGGGTAGTAGCGGTGCTCTGTAGGCAATCCTGCCAGACTGCAGTGATAGCAGAGGAGGGTAAAGCTCAGCAACCTCACTGCTGGTCTTTAGTTAAATTCAGGGAATCATATGCCTTCAAAGAGGCGAATGTGCTAATTATTTATTATCACCCACCTCTAATTCTTCTGTAAAAATGAAACTGAAGTCAGCTATTCGCTAACTTATTGTTTGAATTTTCCCATTCCACCTTAAATTTAAGGTGGAACGCGACATTTAGCTAGCTAGCTACCGAGACATGAGCAGACTCCTATCGATTTTTTATGCTTGTTATGAAGAAAAGGACTATAAAACACTAAAAATTACTTTAAATTAAGAGAATACAATGGTTATCGTAATTTTTACCAAAGAAAACACTCATTTTTGTGGGATTCTTTGGTCCCTTGTGTAGCCATCCTTTTTCTCACAGAGTGTGCCTCTGAAAAACTTGTGTTTAACACTTCAACCTACCACTCAACCTACATCTCAACAAAAATCGAGACACCCTACCCCTAGACATGAATGTGCAAAACAGAGGGGTAAGGTCTTAGTGGTAGGGGTGAGGGGTGAAATGGGATTAGGCCTAAGTATGCACGGTGTGCACCAACACCACTTTCTACAATGCATCCAAAAGGATATACTCTAAACATGCTTGAAGATCGGTGGCTATCATTACTCTAATTTTGCTTCCTCGATTCCTCTCTAATTTCTAAACAGTCATTCAGTGTGGTTTGATCTAAAATGCTCCGTTAACTCCTCTGTCCTCACATCTTATCCTCACGTCAGAGAGAGCTACAATGTGAGGAAAAGATGCACGGAACGGAAAAAAGGGTGTACAATTGAAGACATTAGAAGCACACATATTGTGGTCCCCTTTTTTGACAGATACAGATGCATCTACTGGCCTCTGGTGGCCAATGATGGTATAAGCTTGACTATAGATTATTTTGGCCATTCACATTGAAATATATTTTAACAGGTTCTAGTTTTAGAAAACTAAAACTTCTGAGTGAAACAGTTACAACAAAGTTACAAGTTATAAAAGAAAAGGAAATTGGACATTTAATTCCCCACAAAAGCAACAGTAACACGGAAATCTCCCAAAGTGTTCTCATTCAGTAGGATATTTCTGTTCCCGCTGCATCTTTGAATGCTCAGTTATGAATGTTACTTCATTGTTGCGACACATACTTAATCTGACACATCGTACACATCGTATTAGTCCGACTGACTGGGTCCAATGATGGTGGTATTGTCAAAATGTTGTCGAAACCCTCTGATGTAACAAGCATGGGCACTACACAACACTTTCCCTTAAGTCTGATGTGTTCATTTGGACTCTGATGTACAGCCTGTAATCAAGTAAAGAACATTATCATCCTGGAATCTGCCTAAAATGTCTGTTTTTGCATTTATGCATTTAGGCTATGCCTTTCCTTTTAAGATTTAGAAGTACCTGAACCAAAGCACACTCAAAAAAGTAACCTCAGTGGTCAAAGATCAGGCCTCTGTGTTGATTCAGTGTTGAAATACCATTGAAGTCCAGTAGTCCTCCCCTAATGTCTCAGTGTCCAGTTCTGGTCCTGGGGGGATAGACACTATCTCAATTTGGCAATTCTCCTTCTGAAACTTCTAAACCTGGGGCCTCATTTCTAAAACATACGTGAATGTCATTCTAAACTTGTTCATATGTTCTCAGCATTTGTGTACAATTGATCATTGCTGACTGTATATCAATATAGAAACATATGTGAACGTTGTATATGAATGTTTGCGTAAAACTGCTGAGTTGACTCAGGTATGGGCAGGAAAAATCAACTAATTGCACTGGACGTCAGCCCTTCACACCTGGAGTCAAGTATTAGAGTATGACACATCATGACATCACTAAAACAAAGGGAACTGGTGGTCTTACGTGCCAAGTCCCCTCGGCCCCCCTTCCCCATCTGTTTTGAAACGTGAGGTGCCTCAGCGAGAGGCCAGAGCTTGGTGAGAAGCAGGTGATGGGCGTTTGACACATAAAACCTTTCTTCAGACCACATCAAATGATAGCAGTGGTAGCTAGTGGTAAGAAAATGTGGAGCTATGGCAGTGTTTCCCCACTCCTTGTCCTCGAGACCCCCTTCTTTGCACATTTTGTGTTTTCACAAACAGGGAGCAGGGGGTCTCCAGGAACAGGACTGGGAAACTGCCTTTGCTCAACCTACACTCTTAAAAGGGTTCCTTGGAGCAATACCACAGAGCAGGGGTGCCCTACCCTGGTCCTGGTGATCAACTGCCCTGAGTTTATTTCCTAATCTAACACACCTGAACCAGTTCATGAAGGCATGAAGTCAAGTGTGTTGAAACCAAACTCTCCAGGGAGGTAGGGTGAGGCATCCCTGCCAAAGCAGAACATCTTTGGGTTCTCTAAATAGCCTTTCAGAGGAAGGTTCTTTAAAACTCGGTTAAAATCACCAACTTGAAAGGTTCTTTTTTGCAACCAAAGGAGTTTCTTGTATGAAGAGGTTCAGTTAACTCCCAATGATTACAAAATCCAGGCCTGGAAACTTCATTAACCCTGAGTCCAAGGCACTGCTGCAAAATATATGCTTAAACATTCATTCATTTACATTTCACACCCCCGGACAGACGTTTTGATGAAGTTGTCATGAAATAGTCGTAGGTGAAAACTGTTATGTGATTAAAAATACAGCAAAATTTGCTGGCTTTGCAAGGATTTTATGATTCACTCTACCAACTGCCTGTTTTTCGCTTCGCAAGTGAATTCGCTTTTGCAAAATGGAAATTTGGTGTTGTCATGGTATAGATAAGTGTGGTTAACACTATCAGCAAGCTGAAACTAAGTGCAAAAGTGAGAGATCAGTTTTGTTTCATGTCTTTAAAAAAATAATTAAATAATTAATCTAAATGTCTTTTTACAGTACTGAGTTTGTACTGGATATGGCATTGCCTATAGCTGAGCAACATAACATATGTACACTGACATCACAAATATTGCATTAGAAAGTATTTTAAGGACATGAAAAAGAAAAAAAAAAACGGATTGAAGTATTACATCCAAAATGAAACTATTATGTAAACATCTTTGACATAACATTGCAAAGTCAGAACTTTGAACTTTGGATATTGCTCAACAATTCTTGGGATAAGACAGAATAAGAAATGTGGAAAAAAACATGGGTTTATGGGTTTCCTAACGCCCACCGCAGTATTGACCAGACTTCCATTGAAAACTGCTGATTACACTTGCGGAATGGTGAAAAAAAGGAAATGTTGCTTATTTCTTAGAGTACACTGTGTACACTACTGTTCTCCTGGACAGTAGGGGCCATTATAGTGCGTTCTAGTCAAGTACTGGAGTATGACACATCATGACATCACTAAAACAAAGGGAACTGCTGGTCATATGTGCCAAGTCCCCTCGGCACCCCTACACCATCTGTTTTGAAACTTGAGCTGCCTCAGCGAGAGGCCAGAGCTTGGTGAGAAGCAGGTGATGGGCGTTTGACACATAAAACCTTGCTTCAGACCACATCAAATGATAGCAGTGGTAGCTAGTGGTAAGCAAATCAAGTGTGTTTGATCCGTGTGCCCGCAAAAAAGGCAGATGCAAGGCCACAATCGCTTGTGTGCTGGTTGGGCAAGCTGGGCGGCCACCGATGGTGGAAACTGATGATTTACACAAAATTCTAGGGTGACACAAATATGCCAACTGAATTGAATCACATGACTATGACCATGCTAGACAGCAGAGCACGCTCCGTTTTGGAGACAGGAAGCCAAGATCTGCGCACAGATGTTACAAAAAACATACATGCAGGCTTGCATGCTGCAAAACATGTATGTAATGGTACACTAAGGAAGCACTCGTCTTTTTTTTTGTTGCACACAGCCAGAGGACCAATTGGTGTGCGCTGCATCACGCGCCCGCAAAAGGCACGGGCAGTCCCAGCTGCTGCTTCTAGACGGATTGACACGTCCGCGAGCAAAGCGACCGTTCCCTCTGCGTCACTGGCGGAGGCTGTGTGAACGGCAGCCTTGACACCCTACATCTGAGTGGTTGGCGAAGAAAAGAAAAGGGAAAAAATAAAGACGACTTGTGAAACTAAAACCGCCGCAGAGAACGGTGCGGTATGTGTTACTGTTTGACAAGATTGTTTCCTTTAAAGAGAGCAAAAGATCAAAGACCATATGCTTCTAAGAGCCCGAGAGGGGCCCCTTCTTGACCCAGTAAGAGGTGAAACCCTTGTGATATAAGATCCATTCACAATTCCTCTGTCCTGTTCCTCTTTGAACTGTGTCTGGAAACTGTCTGCACAAGCTCAAATGGTTCAAAATGCTTCACGCTCAGACAAATCAAGAGCAAACAAGACTTGGGTTTTTTCCCCCTTTAATGCAATGTGGTACTACAGTTTCCAATATTGCACTGTAGCATGTTCTCCACTGTGTATTCACTTCTGCTGAACTGTACAGTGGGGTTTCACTATAGTGCATTTTTACAGTTCAAGATAGCAGCTTTTCATAGAAGCACCACTTTTGATTCTCTAAAGAAGCATTCAGCGCAGGGCTGAACAACGCAACAATATCGTTGCACATACTAAGAGAAATTAATCTTGTGCCAACACAAAAAGACGTGTATATGTGTATATCTCCATTTTAACATTTTGGTGAGCGATGCAGTGAATTTGTCATTGTCAGTTGTTCGAGAGCTACTCTAACTGCATGGTGTGTGCAATATCAAACAGTTCAACTAAAGCCATCTATTCAGCATAGTTGTGTGAACAGCAATGCAGGTGAAGGTCTAGTGTTTATGGTAGTTTTAGTCCAACAAGTAGTTCAAACACTACAAAAAAAAGAATCCACGTTTGTAAACAAAGAGCCTCACAAAGTACACAATGTCCAAAAATTGTTCGGTTCGGGGACCTTTTTAAATGTATGACTCCGACCCTTTTGATGATGCGGTGATGCAGAAAATGATCATTTCACAAAAAGAATGTTACAATCCAGACTTCCTACATGGAGCTTTTTTTCACAGGCAAAATGACAATTTGCTCTATTTATTGAGACGTTTTTGAGGCATTTCATGTATTTTTAACTCAGTGCTAAAAAACAACTTTTCCTACATTTGCAACTTCTTTAAAGCCAGTCCTGGTCCTGGAGATCTACCATCCTGGAGAGTTTGGATCCAGCACAGCTGGCTCAAATCTTCAGATGCCCCTGAAGGCCTCCATTATCTGCCTCAGGTGTACTAGATCAAGGCTGTAGCTAAAAACTCTTTGGTGTCATAGATCTCCAGGACCAGGATAGGGCACCCCTCATATCAAAACTCTACCAATGAAAGGCTTCTCCTATAACAATATGCCTAAGCAGATAGACATTATTTTCCTGCTATTTCTTGACTGAATGGTATAAGATTGACAGATTCACAAAAATCAGATTGTGAGGTTCTTGGCTCATGGCTCAATGTTGGAAGGGCTTGATGATTACCTGTTAGTTGAATCACTACAACAGCGCAGGACATCAACAGTATTCAAAAATGATCAATGAACAGATGACACAAAGGGACAACTCATTAACCCAACATAATTTTCCCACATTACAAAGTTAAACACGAGATTCTGAGCTGATCTACGGGTAGAAGGCATGAGGTAGGTGTATTTGAGCTAAACTGGTCATCTCAAGTGAAACTCAGTATTGCTTAACAGAAACTATCCTCCCCTTAGCACGAAATTTGGGACTTCACTCAAGAAGATAAGGTAAGCTTTATGCAAAACCTGTGGGGAGAGACACAAAGGAAAAATGAAAGTTAAAAACGAAAAAGGAACAGCTAAACAGAGCTGAAGAGCAAAGCATTTTTACAGACTTGATAAACAGGATGAAAGATGTACATTACGGAAAGATAAGATGGCTTACCTTGGCGAAATCCAGAAGGGTTCTTAACCGTCAGCTGTTTAAATACAGAAAGGGATGCTATTCACATTTCTTCTTAACACAACCTCACATAACCTCTTATACACACACACACACACACACACACACACACACACACAC
>JAILXH010007016.1:1303-13119 GCA_023558415.1 Piaractus mesopotamicus | reverse complement strand
ACTTTTTGCCTCTACAGACGGGACAATCAGAGAGTTCTCGAATGAGATGGCAAGATCATGATGAGGACCTGTAGTTACCATCATCATTATTATTATTATTGTTATTATTATTATTATTATGAATGTTTTTATTGTTATGCTGTTATTTTGACATTGTTTAGAATTTGTTCTAAATTATCACAATTATAAAACATTATTTTTTTTATAATAAATAAAACATTAAATGTTGCCTTTGCAAAAATGACACAATTTTTATTTTATGTTTTATTTTTTTCACTGTTACACTCAGCAAATAAAAAAAATTAATTTCTAAAATTAGAAATTAAAAGAAAAATGCCATATTTGAATGTGTTCATATTTAACTACTTTGTATATATACAAATACAACACACACACACACACACACACATATATGTGTATATATATACCGTTTTACAATACAGAAAGTTGTACAGTTTTGAAACATTTAAAACAAAAAAGTTATTAAAATTAAGAAATTTTGCGCTATTTCTAGATCACTTTTCAAATGTAAGTAAATGTGTGAAATTGGCCATGTTGAGGCCTTTCATACAGATTGGTCAGATTGTTTTTTAGTCTTGTCTCTTCCAGTGAAGCTCGTGTTCAGACGACTCTCAGGAGGATTTGAGCTGCACATCAGGGGCTTTTGTATGATGCCAGTCTATGCCAACGCAGGCTGTCATTAAAGCTAAAGAAGGATATACAGCATACTAAGAAATTCTGAAAATCATTCAACTTTCAAAGACTGTACTTTTCACTCTAATTGTTATGCTGATAATATTATATGTAATGAAAATCTTTGTTTTAATTACAAAGGAAAGCAAAATAGAAGCATTTTCACAAGCTATCTCAGATTTTTGGAGTCATCAGTCCATCATCTGTCCATCAGATATCTAAATTTACGGATCATGTTGTCATGGTAGTATGATGAAGTGAAATCTGTGTTACATTTTCCTCTGTGTTAGGTTGTGTCTGGCTCTCTCTGACGTTTATCCCAGGTTAGTGATGGTACAAAGTAAGAGTTGATAATGTGTTCTTGTTGAGTTGAGTTAAATCCAGAGTTAAAATTGTGCATTCATGGTGTAAAGGCTGAACAGGATTCAGTGAGTGGTGTCTCTGCTGAGGCAGATTGTATTGAAGGGATATGTAGAGCGGACGATGCCAAAGATGCCGTCCATGTTTGGGCGTGGAGCTCCAGGAGGCCACGAGAACTTCAGCTGCTGAATCAGAGAGGTGAAGAAGATGAAGAGCTCAGTTCTTGCCAGAGTCTCACCCAGACATGCTCTCGGACCTGCAGCAAAAACACACACATACACACGCACAAAATAATGAGTGTAATCCGAATCTGGTGAATGTGAGCATGTTGAAACAGTATTCAAGGAGAACTCAGTCAAAACTTGGTATAGCACACATCTTCTGAGGATGTGGGTGAATTATTTACTATTGTCATCATTTCTTCCTTGGTATAATGTTGATTTTGAGATTATTTGAGACCTAAACATGGAGACAGACCTTCTTTTTAGCCTGTGTGTTTAACATTAATATGTAAAAACGTATGAGGTGGTGTGAAATTTCCCACTCGACACCTCTGACTTTTAAATGATTAATTTCAGGCTTTACAGGACGACTCACAGCAGCGCATACTCACCTTTTAGCTTGTTACATAAAGAAAATAAATAGTGAAACATTAAATTCTCTAGAATAAATGGTACTTCTGTTTTATTTATCTGAATTTTCAAAATTTAAATAAAAAAAATGTTTTGAAATTTTACTAAATTATGTGAGTACAATATGTTTCACATTTTATTCCATATTTATTTTCTATTTTCTTGAAAATTATTTATTTCTGATTAAAAATTCTGGTTTTACCAACTGACAAATTACCCTACTCAGTGTTGATCTTTACTGTTGTCTTGGGCATCAAGTGTTACTTTGTTAGCACTCTAAATTAGTCCAGTGATGAATCAGTTCTTGTTACAAATTTCATTTTGGACTCAGATATTTTAGCCACAACCTTAGGTAAAACATGCATATAAACAAGTATATAGCCATATAATCTCAACAGGCAAACATTTGCAGTAGAACGGGTAGTGTTGAAGAGCTTAGTTACTTTGTATCTTAACTTCAACATATCGCTGCTGTCAGAACAAAACCTCATATCTCCAAAATGGTAACTTTACAGGAGCCAGGAACCAGAATTTTTAAAAGTCATTTTGCCCCATTTCTTTTGGTCCATTCGTCATGAAATTTACACACAATGTAAAGGGCAACGGGCATTTTCAAATTATGTCGAAAACTGAAAAACGACGAAAATGGACATACAAGGTTTTGTTCCATCAGCAGCGATATGATGCCACTAGTCCAACAAGTAAGTTTGTTAAATTTCAGTGCATAAAATCAGTGCATAAAATGCAGTGCATAAAATCATGCAGATACTGTCCAGCAGCTTCAAGAAATGCCTTTTTGATGAGAGAAGTCAACAGAGACTGGTTTGAGCTGACAGAAAGGCTACGGTAACTTAGATAACCACTCTGTACACCTGTGGCAAACAGAAAATAATCTCAGAATGCACAACACATTGAACCTTGAGGGAGATGGGCTACAACAGCAGAAGACCATGTTGGGTTTCCCTTCTGTCAGCCAAGAACAGACAACTGAGGCTGCAGTAGGCACACGCACACCAAAACTGGACAGATGAAGACTGTAAAAATGTAGCCTGGTCTGATGAATCTTGATTTCTGCTGTGGCACACAGATGAGAGCGTCCTGAATTTGGCAACAACAGCATGAAACTATGGACCCAACCTGCCTTGTGTCAACAGTCCAGGCTGGTGGAGATGGTGTAATGGTGTGGGGAATGTTTTCATGGCACATTTTGATCTCATTAATACAAATCAATCATCGCTTGAATGCCACAGCCTATTGGAGCGTTGTTACTTACCTTGCGCATCCCTTCATGACCACAATTTACCCACCCTGTAATGGCTACTTCCAGCATGGCAATGCACCATGTCACAAAGCCACAAAGTCAATCACAATTTGGTCTGGTCACAAATCTGCATTATTTGCACGATGCAATCAAGTCAACATGGATCAGAATCTTAAAGAAATGTTTCCAACATCTTGGAAAACCCATGCTATGAAAACTGAGGTTGTTTTAAGAGGATAGGGAAGCCCTACACACTATTAGTATAGTGTTCCTAATTAAATGCTGGGCATGTTTATACACCCAAATATTTCCCTCTATGTCCGGTGCTGAAAGAAAAGGTTGGTAACGTGACAATATTTTATCAGCCTGTTTAATTTGATTTATTGGAGAGTTGTGTATGAATTTATGAATAAAATGTGTACCTAAAAATGTACTAAAATTTTTGATAGCACTAAATACTGTGTATCTTGAAAATGTCTTCAAATATTGCAGTGTTACAATTTTTGGCATATCTTCCACCCTTGTGTTGTTGAAGGTTATTTTGCAGCAATGTGCGTAGCTCATTAGCTTTGCTGTTGACACTCACCCAGAAAGAACGGCACAAAGAAGTCATTTTTGCAGAACTGTCCTTTTTCATCCAGAAAGTTCTCTGGGTTGAACGTGTTTGGGTACTTCCAGTGGTTTTTGTCAGTCATGATGGCCATTAAATTGCACATGACCATTGCTCCCTGCAAAGGTAAATAAATAAATACATACCTTTTAAAAATGCCAGGTATAAATCATTCAATCTATTACCGTCAAGCAAATCTCTTGACCAGTGGCAGTGTACATGGAAAGATTACTTCATAAATATATTCTGGTATATTACTGGATAACTGATTACCTTTTCAAAGATCTAACTGTAACCTAATCCAAAAGATTTCTATATTAAAGTAATGTAATCCAATTACCTACCATTACTTTTGGATTACCATTTTTTTTAGAGTCATGTACTTAAATATGTACTAGCCATTCCACTATGCCTCCATTACCTTTGGTAGGTTGTATCCCCGGAGCTGTGTTGGCTGTGTAATGTCATGCAACACAGTGGGGACGATGGTGGAACAGCGCTGGATCTCGTGGATGGTGGCATAAGTATATGGCAGCTGTGTGCGGTCATCCATGCAGGGAGAACGGTCAAAACCCAACACCCGAACAATCTCCTCATGACAGCGCTCTGACATGTGGTCAAGAAAGATCGAAAAAAGAAAGAAAAGATGGACATAATTAACAAGTGACAGTTTTACGAATTAAAGCATTCTGTAACATGGGGGCTGGCTTATCCTGTGTGAAAATTAAAATGATGGTCTCCTTGTAGGGAGACCAGAATGCTAAAGGTTAAAAGGTTAAAAGTGCAGAGAGGTATGGACAGTATGGCACAAAACTGTTTATGCTGAGATACATCTAGCTCATAGAGGGGAACTGAACTGCTAATCCCAGAGTTGAAAACCCAACGTGCACACTACCGTGCCAGTGATAAGGGAATGGCAGTGTGGACATTTAAGACTTTATCTGAGGTTGGAGACATGGAATGTCGGGTTTATCCGCATGGAACAGGGGAGGAGAAGCCAATAGGATACTAGGTTGACGAGTTGAACCACCTTAAAGAGCCCCACATACCACTAGGCAAGCTTGGGAGATTCAATACACAGTGGCAGGTCATTGGAGGACAGCCAATGAAGGCCAGCGACCTGTTTTTGAGATGCCAAGACAGCATCACAGACTTTCCACCAGACCTGCAGACACTGCTGCATTAAGTATCGGGCTGCTGGGACCTGTGTCTTGCACTGCTGCTTAAGGGACATGGGAGGAAGATACCCAAACTAACACTTGAAGGCTGTCATGCCAGGTGAGTTGTGCCACAAGGTATTATCGGCATACTTTTTCCCAGAGCAGGTGCTTAGACTATGTGGATGGCCTAGAGGATGCCATGCACCTGAGCATCCTTTCGAGGTCCTGGTTAACTCTTTCAGTCTGACCGATGACTGAGGGTGAAAACCTGAGGACAGACTAACAGACTAGAGGTCCAAACAGCTGGCAGAACACCTTCCAAATCAGCTGTTGAACTGGGGCCCTCGATCAGACACCAAGTCTGTAGGGAACCCATGGACCCTTACCACATGCTACAGTAGCAGCATGGCCATCTCTCTGGCCAACAGGAGTTTAGGCATTGCAATGAATTTGCAGGCCTCAGAAAACCAGATAACCATGACCAAGATCACTGGGTTGCTCACGTCCCAGGGATGAAGTCTGAAGAGGGATGTGACCATGGCTGAGATGGATTGGGAGGGGGGGGGGCACACCTGCTGGTCATGTTCTGTGCTTTCTGTTCTAAGTGCAGATATGGCAGGCTGCTACATAGGAGATGGGAGTGCCTTAGCGCTTCAAAAGCTTTCTGGTCTTCCTGGGTCCACTGGAACCACCCCGTGCCTTTCTTTGTAAGGGCAGTTAAGACAGCAGCCACTGTGCTGAAATCCCGAAAACAGCTGAAGAAATTGGCGAAGCCCAGAAAGCTTTGAGAAAAGTTCCCACAGAGAAGTGGAACTCAGCCATTCCATAATAGCCTTGGTCTTAGCTATGTTCATGCTCAGTCAGCCTTTTAACACAACAAACTTGAGAAAGGTGACCGACTGAGTGTGGAAAAGGGATTTCTCCAGCTTTACATATAGAAAGTTCTCAAGCACAAGCAGGAGAACCTGTTGGACATGGACTATGTGTTCGTTTACTGAACTGCTGTAAATGAGAATGTCGTCAAGGTAGACGAACACACAGTGAAGACAGCTGATCCATTCATTAACCCGAACGGCATTACAAGGTACTCAGAGTGCCCTGAGGGAGTATTGAATGTTGGCTTCCATTTGTTGCCCTGGCACAACCCAATGAGGTTATAAACACTGCACAAGTCTGGCTTAGTAAGAAATTGAGGCTTGCAGTGTCTCAAGGTAGTCAGTAGGGCTGCACAATAAAAAAATAAAAAAAAACTGATATTGAGTTGTTTTTTTTGTTTGTTTGTTTTTTTCTGTCATTTTTATTGCAACATGAAAAAAATAAAATAATTTTCACAATATGACTTAAATAGTTATATTTGGAAATAATTAATCATTCTAGAATGATTAGGTCATTTTGTAGTGGAGTTCAACTGCATAGAAAATAAAAATAATATTTTGAAATAGCTAAAAAATAACTTATTTTTATTATTATATTTCTTGAACTTTAATGCTATACAATTGGTTTCAATGCACCAAACACAAATGCAGGTGAGTGCTATGACTACTATTCTGAAGTGATTTTGGAGAGAGAAATTAGGTAGTTTAAAACTTTGGTTGACACACCATGACACCATTGTATTCATATTTATCAATCCAAGCTGAAGTCAATGATCTAACATTTCATGTTACTAATAATGCATGCTGCTTACCCTAAACTAAATGATCCTGGGGCCATATTACAGAAACATCCTAACCCTGAAATCACGACAACTTCAGATAGGACTGAATTTAGGACAGTAGCTAGTACAGAACAACAAATCCTAAATTTCATAATCATATCTTTACTCCAGACACTCTGATAAATAGAGAAGGAGCCTTCGTGATTATTAATGGAAAATGAGAACCGTGTGAGTTTTCCTTTTGTATCAAGCAGCAAAAAAGTTTTTGTGTTACCTTTCCTGATTTCTGCCTCTGGACTGGACCGTGTTCTGAACGGCTCTGGGGAGCATTTAACATTACTAGCTCCTGCACCAGAGTGAGTTCAACTATCCACACAATTTGGGGTAATACCCATGATTTTGGCAAGTTTCGACTGACAATGGATGAATTAGACTCGAATGGTAGGGAAGTGCTGGGCATTTATTGCAGAGAGTTTGATGATAAAACAAGAAGGAGCGGCCATCATGAAAAGAAAAGCATGGCAGAATGAGAGGACATTTCAAGGTGCAGCAGGGGCTACAGCACCACGTGAACTACAGGTAAACTTACTACAATTACCATAATGCAATGTACTCAGGCTGGCTGTCAATGCCTGGCTGGCCGTCAATGCCTGAAACCGGTACAGGGACCTCGAAATTCACTAGTGGCAGGTTTAGGGCCTTGGCCAAGGTGACATTGGTAAAGTTCCCTGTCCAAGTCAATAAATGCCTGAAGTAATTTCTCGCACAGAGTGGGCAGCGCTTAAGAAAAACCCGGGTGCCTTGGAAGAATGACCTGGGTTTGTCACAGGTTTGCCCCTGCAATGGATTTTCGCCTCAAATTGCATTAGATCATGGCATGACAGAAGGAATATGGCTATCTGCATACTGTTGACTAATCTTGGTCGATACTGTTGTGTACCTTGCACATCAGGGTGGTCCATCATGTAAATGAGGCCCCATCTGAGAGTCGTGGCTGTAGTGTCCGTCCCGGCAAGGAAAAGGTCAGCAGTGGACATGATCATGTTATCCTCATGGAATGTAGAGTCTTCTTTTGACACTTGCTGCCCAGAACAACAAGAGAATTGTTTGTTTGTCACACATTAGCTACTGTAGAAGACTTCTGGCTGATAGAATGATTGATTCATTATATGTTGTACAGGACAACTTCAACACCCGACAACGGAAAGTGTCCTTAAACTTGGGTATATTTGCACTACAATGAAGGAAGCACTGCTGTAAGTCACTCTGGAAGAGATACAGTCTGAGAATGATAGAGATACTGTAACTGTTAATGTGAAACATTAAGGTTCTCGGGGCTCACCCTCAACCAAATCAAATACTGCGCCATTAACAAGACTAGGCAAGCCAGTGTCTATGGATCATGAAACAAAAAACCCTGGCATGATGTGCCGGGTAGCAAATTAATATTTTAGTCCACCTGCCCACAGTGTATAGTGAATGCCCTTTTTTCAAATAATGAGTTTTTGTGTTTTCTTTCATGATTTGTTTGTTAGCCCTACATTTGGGGTTTTAGTACATTACCTACTGTTTATCTAGGGGGGTGCTTGCAAATGCATGTTTCTACAATAGTATTGGTCACTCAGTCACTCAGCCAGAGGGCAGCAAAACTAAACAAGACTCTACGACTCTTGATAATGGTCAAATTAAGCTATTAATATGTAATGATAGGGTTCCTCCTTTCAGAATGGTCTCTTGGGTCAGCAGTTTGTCCTGCTACTTGACCTCTCACCTTGGTCATCTCCACAAGGTAGGCATCAATGAAATCTCGAAGGTGTTCTGGGTCCAGAGACTTCCTGTGCTCCTCCACGGCCTCACGGATGAACTCTTTTAAGGAGTTGGCATTCTGCCACACCTTATGGTGTGGTCCTGGGAAGTGCTTTATGAAGGGCAACAGGTTGAAGATCTACAGAAAAAGAAGCAGACAAATGTTCCACAGGATCATTAAATATGATAACATTTTTGAAGGTTCTTCACATTTAAAAACTACGTTTCCACATTAGGAGTTACTAGTGAAAATATTACAAAGAAATCAAAGGTTGATCTAAGGTTAAATTAGCATCATTCATGCTAAAGATAAAGGGGACTGGTTGTCTGGGACACAGGTTCAAAGGGCAGTTAAGGATTAAATCAAATTGTCAATGGATGTTATTTGTTAAAAATCATTTTAGTGTAGGTATATGCTTCATCTGGAATTTGGCCCAGAAGGATTTCAAAATATCTGTACTTCATACAATTAATTTAGATCATGGATTTCTAGCTCTAGAAACCTAATCAATGACAAGTTGTGATTCTGAGAATCAGTAATCAGCAGGAAAGATCTAATTGGTGGTTACCTGTCCTGCAGTTGATCCAAGAAGGCGAAGGTTCTCATTCAGAATTTCCAGCAACTTAGCAAATTTCTTGTCGTCATACTCAAAACGGTCCCCAAAGACGACGGAGCAGATGATGTTGGAGACTGCGTTCATAATTACGTGGATGGGGTAAAAAGGCTTCCCTTCAAAACGAAATGGCAGGACAATGGACTTGATGAGGAAGCATACAACAGCAAAACCCTGACAGTCAAATTCAATAAATGTCTTCATAGCACTTGTATATTCATGAGCCAGAAAATTGGCTCTTGTCCCATTATTGATGAATGAGATACTATGTCTGAGCTACAGTGTTTGTTCAGCAAACACTCTTAAGGAAGTAGCCTGACTAAAAAAGTCGATAAACAAATAGCAACAAATTATAATGTAATGCATTAGAAAATCTTAGAACTCTAGAGCTTTCTAAGTAATCTAGGCTTGATGTACATTACATGGTTGTTGTTGATATAAATGGGCTAGCAGCCCAAAACTCAACCTCAAGAGTTTTAGACCAGTTATTCTAAAGCTTCTCATAACATTACTTTAATTGTGCACTTAATTATAACTGGGAAGAGGCATCTCAAATGTGATGCTCAAAGCTATTGAGAGGTATTATTTGTGTAGTCCTCCCATCCAATATTATGGCCAGTTTTCATAATGTAGGAAGAAGTTGACTCATGAGTGTTAATTAGAGCACCTGAGCCCAGATCTGCATTTATCCACTCAGAAGGTTCGTAAATGCAGCTGTGACTACCTTCCTGCTTGAGCATCTCTTTTATGAGGTATTGAGCCTCCTCGGCCACACGTTCCTCCACCGTTTTCTTCCCCAGACCAAAGTTGCGCAGCGTGTGCAGCGCAAAGCGGCGCTGCTGTTTCCAAGAATGACCATATGTGGCTACCAGGATACCTGAGAGAGGCAGGGAGAGGTACAGGGAGATAGTAAAGGAAAGATAATGGGAGTAAATATCAAAAACTAAGGCAAAATGACTTTTAGTCATCTACTGAGAGGCGTCTCACCCTACAGATGAAACAGCAATGCTGAGACATATACTGCAGCAGCAAAAGTAAAGCAAAGAAGTTGATGAGTCTTGTGCTACTGACCAAACCCATTGGTAATCCAGTCTGTCACTGGCATGGCCGGCCTTCCAGAAAACACGGCCCCATTCTGAACAAAAGTTTCCTTCGTTATCTGCAGGTTATTCAACACTATTACTGGCTGCCTGCCCAGGTACATGGAACAGATCTCCCCGTATTTCGCCATCTGTTGAAGAAGTGAAAGGTTTACTGCATCTACAGTTTGATGGAAAAGTGTAGGGTGCTGCAGGACGACCCCATATTGATGTAGAGGCCTGATTTCATGTTTATTCGCTGGCTGGCTTACAATGTACAGATGTACACCACTCTTATCTCAGCGCTAACATAACACTGCAAATTCCTTAGAGGAAATTAGCATTATTTTGGCAGTCATAATTGAACAAACTACATTAAATATGCCTACTGATATATTTAAGAATACGGACATGTTCATCATTAGATGACAAAAAAAAACTGAAATAGCTTATTTATGAACTTCTCATGCTTTATTTTACCTTGGTACAGGCCAAGTTGCACAGATGGTCGTAAAAAAAGAGTGGTGCCTTGCATGAAAGACAAAGTAAAATACTTTCTCTCTTAATATTAATTAATTAGTTAATTTCTTAATATTTCAAGAAACTTGTTCAGTTGGAGAAACAACATTGTTCATCTCATGACAATGACGTAAAAAAACACTAATAGCTGTGGCCAGTTTAGTGTGCAGTACATATCAGACGCTCTATTTATGTGTGAGGTGGAATGTCTGAGCCTTAGACTCAGAAACATGTAATGCCAAAAAGAGAGTTTATTGTGAAGGTACGGTAGACCAGTGGCCCTGTGTCTTTTATAAGTGAGAAAAAAAAGAAGACCAGCCTCCCCTTGTTTATAAGATAATCTATAAGATGCTTATGTAAGAAAATCCACCAGTGTACTTCTCACAGACACCACTATGGGTTTTATGATATTTCTAACATCATAGCGTCCTGACGCACAAACAGCTGTACAACCGACACCCATATTTTATGCATCGTATCTTGCACTGCTGCTCTATTTTGGTCTGCTCAGTGCCAAGTAAGCATGTGCTAGAACTTTGGAGTTTCACTTTATATTCAAACACTGTTAACAATCATCTAAAATTTGTCATATTTATTTTTTTTTATTCGTGTCAATTGACATTTTCATGTGTAGAAATAGGATATTTCGACCAAACACTGGCATAGTGATAAAGAGTGGAAAGCAGGCTCAAATTAGCTCTCCAGATCTGTGGAAATGTTCATGTGTAAAAATAGTACATGATGCATGACATGGTCTTGATCTCTACTACATACTGTCTCAATAACAAACAACATGCAAAACTGACCGATCTGAAGAGTTCCATTGGGTTGTTTATGAGCTGTGGCAGGTTACCAACAAAGAGCCGTGGTTTGGGTCCGGGAGGGTAGCGGCTCCTGGAGGAGTTCAACCTGAAGATCTCTAGCAGAAGCAGAGAGAACAGACCACCCAACAGGGCCAAGCCCACTGACGTCCAGTCCAAATATCTCAGCACAGACTCCATTTTGAGAGAAGTGCAGGAGAGAACAGACACTCACACCTTTATACAGTAAAACCAGGGCACACTTGGCCAGAATAGCCAATGAAGTTTTGTCAAGATAAAAGTCCCTCCTTCAATGAGTAAGTTTGTTTTTTGACTGATTGAAAATTATTAACTAGTTATTGCCTTTCTTTGTTGTATTGGTACTTGTTCAGTGTCACTTTTTTCATACATTTTCTATTGACAAATTCTCCCCTTCTTGTACTGTATTTTTGTTAACTGAATTAAAGCAAAACAAACAAACAAACAAACACAAAAAAAAAAGATAACAAATTTAAGAAAATAGTTTCATTATGAAGGAAAATACCCATCTTTCAGGCACTGGCACCACATTTCATACTTGGCAAATACACAAAATCAGTGGAATTCAGACATTTTGGCGATGGTG
>JAILXH010007008.1:18591-30418 GCA_023558415.1 Piaractus mesopotamicus | reverse complement strand
AAAAAAAAAAAAAAAAAAAAAAAAAAAAAAAAAAAGAACAAAAAAAAAAAATTTGAAAAACGACACACAAAAAAACACGTCAAAAAAAGCAGGCAGGAAGCCACAGCCATTACTCCAAATAAAACAGTAATCCAAAAGAAGAATAAAAAGTAATAAATATCAAAGATATTAACTTTTTTTAAAGCTGGAAACATCATCATCAGTTACAGCCTGTACTTGTGCGACATTAGGAACAAATATGCAGTTTAATCAAGTAAAAAAAATAAAAATAAAATAAAATATTAAAGTGTATTATCAGTGTGTTCATCACGCAAAAAACAAGACACCAAAAACATCCTTAATGCGCCAGCCTCCAAATCATTTGGTAACCCCACAATTTTTCATCACATTGAAAACATGTATTCTCAGAAGTTCAAAGTGAAGCACATCAACCAAATCCCTCAAGAGTAATTAAAACTCAATTTTATATGATTCCAACAACCAAGCTGCACTGAGAGACTGATTTCACTGACTTGCCTTTGTCTAATTTCCAGCCATTTCTCATTCACATTCTCTGTGTGCAACACCAAAGCCGAAATGAATAATGTGGCTGCCTCCTCTGGCCCTGCCACAGCCTGCTAACACTTCAACCAGCATGCCGCTCGCTTCCAAACCAAGTGCACTACACAAAGCTACTACCACCTAAGATAATAACGAAAAGGATCATTTTGGCATTAAAAAAATCTAAAGAGTGGTGTATCTGACCACAGCACAGCGACCAGTTTCATATTACAGCCTCACCGCTCTTTCACGAGAGCGTACTGTGGTTCGTTACGCAGTGCTGTAGAGGAGATTACGACGTCTTCATGTCTGTTTATTTTTGCTATTATTGAATCTCTGTCTGCACACAGCGATCCTGCATGAGTCGAGGGATCAGGTACTTTCAGCTTAGATACAGAGAATCCAGCCTGAGAAACGTACCAGAAAAATAATTTCCACCCTCGCTCAGAGGGCCAAAGGGAGGATTAGGGATAAAAACAAAAAAGAGGGATGCACCGATATAGAATTTCTGGGCTGATAATGATGATTGATAATTAGCAACAACTGTGGCCTGTAAGCATAATCCATATTTTTTTTTCCTTCAAACAAGTTGACACAATTCATATTTGAAGTACAGTGAGCATTTCATAGGTTAGGATGGTACATTGATTATATGTATGTACCCTTGACAAAGCTACATCAGATGTGAGCTATGGAGTTATTTTACATAGGCCTGTGCTGGTAACAAAATCCTCTTATTTCAGTAATCACATGGAGTATAATAGCAGGTCAACCAAATCTCTGAATTTTTTTGTTTCTTTCTTTCTTTTACCTTTTTTTCTTTTTTTTTAATTTCCACAAAGCAGTTGTCTGATGTCTGAAACCTAAAGGTCTGAGAATGTCCTAAAACCTACATCGTAGCACAGCGGCATTCTGTACAGCATGATATCCGCCTGTGGCAATGGCAAACAGTTCCCCACCCTGCCTCCTGAGTGCATTTAACCAGCGCAGCTCAACAGTCACATTTTTAGAACAATCTCATCTGTGTAAAATATATATATCGGGCACCCCTTGGGAAAAAGAAAAGGGGGAAGTAAAAGACTCTGCTGTTGTCACTCTCGCTCTGCTTCTCACAGTGCTGGATCACACACACCTCAGATGAGGAGTGCAAGTGTGCGTGTGCGAGCGTGTTGGAGCCCTTTGGAGATTCAAAGCACTGGTGCAGGTCTCAGAAACCTACTGCGCCGTACAGTACATCACACTCCCGACAGCGGCCTGTAGAGTTCAACAGCAGGCAGATCAGCCGCAGTATGGACAAAAGAGAAGAGCGTTAAAAAAAGGAAAGAAAAAAAAAAAAGGAAGCAGATTTGTTCAAGTACGGTTGTTAAAGGGGATCACCAAGCCTCCGTTTTGAGCCGAAATGCAGCTCAGGGTTGCTCTACATGGGCAGTTAGTCAAAGCTCACACTGTTCACAAAAAGATCCTAAAGCAGGAGGCCATAAAAGGTGCAATAAATAGAATTTTCTCCATTTAAATTTAGTTAAAAGATCATTGTAGATCACCAAGTCACAAACTAACCCATCACTATAGTTCCTGTTTTAATAAAAGGGCCTGACAAGGCTCTTGTAAAATTCATAAAAATGCTACGAACGTGTTTGCGTAATGTTACAAATGCTACGGACTCAATCAACAGCACACAGAGACAACTGGAGCACACAACAGCTTGTAGTAACAACAACGTCAATGCCAATGTCAATTACTCATGTTTTTCCACCTAGTGCACCTTTACTGATACAGCTGCAAGTCGATGACCTCCTGGTACAGTAGCACCAATCGAGCAACTCAGCGTGATTCAGAACCAGAGAAGTTAAACAGGTGGTGACAGTTTCGTGCTGATTAACTGCCAAGTCTACGTTAGCGCATGTGATTCGGCCTTTAAAAAGAAATTGTTCAAAATAGCCTGTGCATAACATGCATATATCGGCATTCAACAAGTTTTAAGACAGTAACATTCACCAATTACTATTTTTTAAAATTTTATATTGATATTATTCATATAAAGCTGTGCTCAGCAGATGTTGGTCTGTACATTTAGAGAATCTTTTGTTTTTTGTTTTTTTTAATATAGATTTTCTAAAATGGTTCCCTTCTATTCCATATGGCTTTTCTGTCATGGCTTTTTCACCCCCCGACTCCTTGCTATTTTTCTTTTTGCCCCACTGAAAAATAACTAACCTTTCATATCAATAAAAAAGAACATTAATGGAGTCTCCGTGTGCCATTACGCAAGGCAGCGTTTCAAAATTGTGTACATTCTTTCATATAAGCTCAGGTTGTATCAAAATGTCCTTAAACAAAGAAATACCTTACGGACAGTGCCCACACCCACATGCAAAGAAAACATCACAGAGTCCACTGAAGATCGCGGATCACTCTCCAAGCTCTGTGGTGCAATGGAAAGAAAGCATGTGTCAGAGTGACCTAACCTTTACTTGGCTTCAATAATCCAAGAACTGCCATTCGATCTTGTCACTGATGGCCCCTCCACACACACAGATCCACATATAATGAGTGTTCGAGCCCTCTTGTGTTCAGTCAATTGACTTTGTTCATTGATCAGTCTGCTTCAGCCATCTTGAGCTTATATCCCTACAGGACTCCATGTAGAGCAGTAACCACTGCATATCTTCTTTTCAGTCTCTTTTTGTTTCAATACAAATCTAATGCTTTTCTTTGCTGACCTCTCCTTCCAAACGAGAAGGTCAACATTGTGTCGGAGGGTGCCCAGGGAGGGTTCTCAGCCACAGGGTCACAGTTTTGGGTCATTGTTGGGGGTGAAAGTCTGGCGACTCTGTGTCTTGGGGTGGGAAGCCAAGGAGGAAGAGGATGAGGATGAGGACGAGGACGAAGAGCTGCGGCGTGTCTCCATGCCCGTGCTGGTCATTTTCAGCTTGCGGCGTTTGGCCAAAGGCGCGTTGTCCACGCTTTTCAGGAAGAAGCCCTCCCGCTTGCCCCTGTTAAAGGCCTGATTGTGGCATGGATGTGGGAAAGGGATGCAGACATGGGGAGATAAAGAGACAACAAAAGAAGAAACGATTTACACTGCAGCAATGTGACGAATAAGGTTTCACTTCCTGAGAACGAGTCCAGACTGTACGCCTTGTAGTGCATCAGAGAACGTCTGACTAGAACAACTGATCTCGAGCCACTAGCACTAGACACAGTCAGATCCAGATGGGGGCAGTCTCCTCTCTGTGCTTTTGTCAACACTATGTAGTTGTAGCAACGTATATCACCTCTGCTTAAGGCAGATAGCAGTGAGTCAGGTCTGTCTTATCATCACACCAGCACCCCGGAAGACTGTGGCCTCTCAGAAACACTGCCTAGTGTTACATGTCCCGCAACTTGTCCTACATCAGTCTGTACAAGGCGCAGAATGTAGATAACATTTAGCACTGTAATGGTGCCCAAAACTAGGATTAATCCGTGTCTGAGGCCATGAACGTGTCTTTGTAAAATGCTCATTTAGTTTACTTTGCACTATCCCTCAATTATACTATTCAAAAGAACACATGACAGGTACTTCATGTTCTGCCACATATCAACTGACAAAAGTTGGCTAATGAGTCATCCTGGACGGATTTGCAGCTGATGACTATCAGTGGGTGCTTGACGTTATAAGCAAACAACTGTGCCACAGATAAGAACAACAGTACAAAATGTTGCCATTTTAATGTTGTGGCTGTTACACTGTCATACTGGGAAAGACTTCATGGTTGTATTATTTTACTATGGATTCTAATATGATTCTAATGTAAAAGTAACTGAAAGGTATAGGACTGGTTCTCTGCATGCAAACAAAGCCTAGGTAGGAGTGGGAATTATTTGAGGCCAATATGATACACTATCATGACACAAGTCTATTGCAACTGTTAAAGATTTGTAACGTGTTAAACACCGTCTTTGCTAGTATTGTAATGTATTATTTCTGACTGCAAATTATACCTCCAAAATAAAAATTTCTCTGTTTTATATAAGGGCAGGCAATATGATGATTTTTTTCGCTATTGTGAAAAATTAAAGGTGCAATAAGCGATTCAGGACAAAGACTGTTGATATTTGAACAGTAAAGCAAATACACCCCTCCCTTCAGTGCTCCTTCTGAAACTGTATTTAATTTATATCGCTTACTGTACCGAAGTTCATCTTGTTCATCATCAAGGTTAACAACCTGAAAAAAAATGCTTGATTTGCAGTAAACAAACCACCACTATTATAAATATAGATTTTATAATAGCAATAATAAGAAAAAACAATACTAATAATTTGCGCACATTTACATTTAAAGACATATTACACTGATTTTGTTTTATACTACTGACACCGCCCAAAAACAGTTATTGTAGAAGCCATCTCTTACACTGCAATAGACGTTTTGTTTATTTCACAATTTTTTTCTAGTTGTCATAATCTGAACACTATAAAGTTTGCTCAGTAGGAGGAGCAGTGCAAAAGTGCTTGACCTCAAACTCCATCTATGAGCACAGTAATTGGCTACGAGCCGCTGAATTCTCCCCACTAAAACATGTGCCTGAATTAGAACGTGCTTCATGTAAATGAGACGCTGGTAGCCTGGCACTCGTTTTGGCGCACTGAAGCTGATTCACCATTTGCGCTCAAATCTCTGCTCGTTTACGTGGCTTACGAAAGTTTCATGAATCAGAGAAGTTGGGACGCCACTAAAGGCAGTTGAATCTGCCCTCTGTCACAATATGCTTTTCATCAGCACTTAAAGAACGCTCTTTATTGATGAATAGGGGCCAATATTTCACAATATGCTTTTTTCAGTACTTAAAGAACACTGAACAGCTGCATGTGTCATTATAAAAAAGGGCATAGTTAGTCCTGTTTAGCAGGATTTAGTGCAGTGCAGGATGGGAAACAAATAAACAGAAATCAGTGTATTCATATTTTTGAATGTTGCACTACCAGTCTACTCATGTCTATTTCAAAATTCAAACTACAGAAAACAAACATTGTAAAAATGTCTTGAAGTACTGTGATATTTTTTTCATTATATATTAGAACATTTTTGCCTTATTGCCCAGCCCTAGTTTTATCTAATAAAATACCATTTTGTTAGTCTATCATAGGTACAGCAGTGGTGTTTGTGCCTTGGCAGAAAACCGAACCTTCAATCTTTTAACTGCAAAGTCATGGTTTTATTCGGCATACTACCTAACCACCTTATCACCATTTTGTGAACTAATAAAACATTAGATTTTTCCATCTGATTACTCTACTAATGGCCTTACTACACATGACAAATACAAAAATTATAAAATATCAACACTATTTTTCCACTCAAAGTACCCCAAAATCATGCTGTATCTATTTTTTCTCCCAGTCCTAGAGGTTTTCAATGAAGAACTGCTAGTAATAGTGAAAAGGCTAAGATTAAGCTGCTGGCTGACCTTGAAGGTGGCGTTTACGTAGGTGCGGACAGTGGGACCGCTGGACTCCAGGACATCGGGGGTGCAGAGAGGAGTGGAGGAAACCCCACCGCCCTGCAGCCATGCATTCTCTTTCAGAGCGGACAACTTCAGTCGCCGCTCCGGGTCCACTGTTAACAGACCTGAGAGAGAGGAATGGGAAAAGAGAGAGCGAAAGGCAGAGCAAGAGATCAAACAATGCAATTAACAGAAACAGACGAGAGCTGTATCTGTTTCAGTAGTGGTTCTCATGTCTCCTCAGGGACCACCAGTTTTTTCAGCATATTACTATTCCTCCTACACTTAAAGCTATTACTCCTAATAATAATGATTAGTTGATAAGCGTGGTCAGGTACTGGTGCTTAAATCCATCCTAGATGAATATGGCCTTAGAAACCTCTCACTGAGAATAATTTGTCACAGAACGACAACATTTTTTTTTTCCTTAGTGTTCCCCAGTGAACAATTAAGATTAAAGAGACACGTAAACATTACAGAAGAATAGAGTCAGTTTTAAACAAAAAGTGAGTAATACTGACTAATACCTTAAGATTCAGTAACACATGCACTGCTACCTCAACCTACCCCTCACTAGATCTTTAGCCTCTTCAGACACGCCTTTCCAAGCTTCACCATCCAATGAGAAATCTCCTTCTTTGATCTTGTGCATGATGTCGGCAGCGTGTGATGAGGTCATTCCTTTTTTCTCACTTTGGAATGGGACTTGTCCAGAGAGAATGGTGTACTGAGAGAATAACAGACATTACCACTGACATAATCATCAGGCAAATTCTAATATGTAAAGATCACTGAGGGTAAATGAACATTAATAAAAATTTAAGAAAAATAAGAAGCATACTGATGATCTCCCAAAGTGTAAACTCAGTGTTAACTAAGTGTTAACTAACTCGATCATTCCACACACATACACCCACACACTCACCAGGATGACCCCCAGGCTCCAGAGGTCACAAGCCTGATCATATCCGGAGCTGTGGAAGAGCTCAGGAGCAGCATACTGCAGTGTGAAGCATGGGGTCTGCAGAGGAGCACTACCGCTGCCCGCAGGAAACAAACGTGCAAAGCCAAAATCGATCACCTTCAGCATGGAGTCCTCTGCCTCATCTGCAAACAGCACATTCTGAGGGAGAGAGAAAGAGAGCGTGAGAGAGAGAGACAGAGAGAGATCGAGAGAGAGTGAGGGAGAGAGAGAAAGAGAGCATGAGAAAGAGGTTGAAGGTGATTTACCACCACTGCGATATGACACATTCTCTCAAAAAAGAAAAAATACTGATATGTGCAGAATACTTTTACATCTAACATTCATGCATGTAGTGCAGTAACTTTACTGCACAAATACAGCTGTAAAAAAATTTGTGAAACTTTTGGAATTCTTATAAGTTACCTGCATGAATGACACCCAAAATGTGACCTGACTCATCATAATAATCAATAAGCGCAGTCTTATTTATCAACAGCAAACAACATTTCAGAGTGCAATATCTTTATCGAACCATTGATGGAAAAAGCCTGCAAACCCATAAAGTCACCAAAGCCTACATTTTTTCTTGTACTCTCTTCTTGCATTTTTTGTCTGAGGTCAATTTATGAGGTTTGCGTAGTTTTATGTACCAAAAAAAAACAAAACAAAAAAAAAAAACAGTTGTAATTCATTTTTATCTTTAACCCCTTTGAAATAAAAACGTTATTTTTGTTACTGTGACTTTAAGACTGATATATATAAATCAGCTTTGTTCTGACTGGCTGCTATTTTGTCTCAAAAAACAGTAGAGGCTGAAATGCTCATTGTACCTTCATTATGAATGGAAGGAGCTACACTGCTATAGGCTAAAAAGACGCATATACGTCAATGTGTGTGTGAACTGTTTTTGCAGCTTAGTTTCCATTTGTGGACTGTATGGACTGGAGAGTGATTGGTATGTTTTGAAACTTGTAAAAAATGTCAATGTAGTATGTAAACAATATTTACATACTACATCAAACTTATTTCAAAAAGGTGAGGATCATTAGGTTTTAAGGGCCCCTTAAATTACTTTGGCGCCTCCTTTATTGGCCATAACAACAAATCACATACTTTCTGTAGATGCTTATCAGTCCTGCACAGCTATTAGGACATACATGGCCAAAAACTTCACCATATTGTACTGGAGAATTTTCTGACATGACCTGAAATTCATTGGTCCCTCACATGCAAACCATCTAAGCTCTGGGCTAGCAGCCTGGCCAAAACCATAACACTACCCCCATCATGCTTTACAGCTGAGAAAAGTTTTTGGTGTGGATATGCAATGTTTTGTTTTTACAAACATAATGTGCTGCGTATAGTACCTTATTGCTCCACATTGTTCCAGTGCTGTTTAACGTTCAAGCCTTTGCTGCTAAAACTAGATCAAGGAACAGACTGACATATTCACTGAATGTGAATACCTCAAAAAGAGTGTTTCAAAAATGGTTGATTTCAACTATTTGTGTTACATTTTATCACTCAGACCTAAAAACTTCATCTCCGCATTTGCTTTCTGGTTTGCTTGAAGTCGCTGTCTTCCTGTACCACTTCTGGATCACGCTGTCATTACAATGCAATTGTAGAGTGTGTAATTCCACAACATGCAGCCTGACTGGCTGTTGTTCTGTCTTTATGCTAATCCTGCATGCTGCGTGAAAGGATGCAGGTGTTGTCAATTTTGGTGTGAATAAGAAAAAAAATGCTCCAAGTTTAATACCTTAATCTTATTATTATTATGAAGGAAAAATTTTGCATGATTGTTCAATCAAGATCTTTTTAATGGCCAACACCACAATCCACAACCACTCCACTGTGCATTAGAGAGAAATGCCATTTGCAAAAATACCAGCAGCTCTAACTGATTTAATCATAGAATGATTGAAGCTTGATAGCCATGGCCTACACTCTTTGATGCAGCCAGACCCTATCTGAACCAATTCTTGAGCTGTTGTACCTATACTGAACAATGAACAATGCTACCCTGATCTTTGGCTCAACCTGAACGGTGCACATTGCCTTCCTCCTCTGCCAAACTCCTACATTTACATGCAAATCGGATGCAAATGCAGTGTTCCTTCCTGCAAAGAAAACAATTAGAATCTTGTTTGTGATGTAAAATGGATGTGTTTATTACTGCTACTGATTCATAATGATTCTCTTCATTGTTTTTGCAATGTTTCTGGACTGCTAATGAGGCTTATCCTTAAATACTTGCCTATTTGGGTACTGACCCGTCTTTCTCTTTAGGGGTGTGGCCATCTAGTCATCCATCTCTCACTTCTCATTTCTTTATGTATGTATTTATCAATAAATCTATTTATCAAGCTTTAGCACCTTCAATCTTTTCTTTCTGCTGTTCACTCATCATTGATTCCCTTTTCCTTGACCTTTATTTTCACCATGTATTAGCCCTGCCTCCATTTATCTACCTTTTTGCACATGTATCAAACCTTTACTGACGTGACTGCTACCCTGACATCAGCTCATCCATCCTTCAATCATCTGCCTATATACCTCTGGTTTGAGGTCTCGGTGTACGACTCCAGCCTCATGCATGAAGCTGACTGCTGACACCAGGCTCTTCATCAGTTGACTGGCCTCTCCTTCAGCAAAAAGCTTCTTCCTCTTCAAGCGCTCCAATAGCTCACCTCCACGCAACAGTTCCATCACTAGATATGTGTGGTACTGAGAGGGAGAAAAATAAGGGAATTGAAAAAAATCAAGACAAACCCAGAAGAGGCTTTTCAGATAATGATCCGTGTGTGTTGTTGTGCATCTCACACCTGATCGGTGTACACCTCGTGAAGAGTAACGATGTTCGGATGAGATTCACACTGCCGAAGTGCTGCAATTTCTCGCTGTGTCATGGCCTCCATCCTACAGCAACACCACCACATATTATACCTTATTTACACATGGACAAACAGTACCTGGAGATTTTCTTTTATGCTTCAGCAGACAAAAAAACATTCTAGCCGAAAGTAAGACTGGAATCAGGAACTCAAGCCTGCTGTTACAGTTCTAACTGGAGTATGCAGTTTCATATTCTGAGCTGATTCTGTCTGGTTTGCGGTGGGGTCAGATAAGGTCACTGCGCACACCTGCGGCTGATGATTTTGACAGCATATTCCTGGCCGCTCTGCTTGTGCCGGCACTTCCTGCAGATGGAGAAACTGCCTTCACCCAGCGGCGGCCCTTGCAGACAAAGCTCGTAATGCTGGAAGAACTGAGACTCCTGACAGACAGAGAGGGCGAGAGAAAGCAAGGGAGAGATTGCAATCAGAAAACAAAATGTACAAAAGAAAGAATTATATGGTATAAAATGATGTATACAGCTGCTGTTGGAACAAAACCTGATACATCCAAACCTTTTCAGGAGAAGAGGAAAAAACATTATTAAATTATAACAAAAGTTAATGTAAAAAGATTTTTTCCCCAAGCAATTTTGCACCATTTCTAATGGTCCATTCAGCGTGAGATTTTCAGACAATGTTAAAAGTAGCAAGTTTACAAATTATGTAAAGACAAGAAAATGGACATACAAGGTTTTGTTCTGACAGCAATGATAAACATGTTAAAGATTCAACAGACTGATAAATATATGGAGGTCAAGGTTCTAATCATGTTAAACCATAGATTTTTCTTTTCTTCAATGTAAAATGTATTCTTTGTACTGCACTGCCTGATACCTTTAACATAGCGCTGCGTTGAACAGTAGCTGAACCAGGTCGGTCCACATGTACTGGAGCATCCAGAACATCTCCCATCACTGCGTTCTTATTGAACAAGATGGAAGGAGCCACGAATGAGTAGCCCTGCATCCAGGAGAGAGGAGTAAGAAAAGAACAGAGGAGCTACATTTGCGATAGTGTAGGAAAGCATGGGCTGAAGTGTGGACCAGGGAACAGCTGATGTTAATTGGGGTGTGTGTTAGGGCTCAATCAATATGAAACTCGTCATCATCATCTAAGCCGCTTATCCTCTTGGGTTGGGGGTGGGGTGGAGTGCTAATTGGGTGGAAGACAAGAACCACCCTGGACAGGTCACCAGTCCATCACAGGGCCCAATTTGACTTTTGTGACCAGTACTGTTTTTCAGGGAATAAAATTGTCCCATCAACACAGAAAACATGATGTACTTTGATAAAGTGGTGATGTTCTACTTAAAAATCACTGTAAAAGAGCCCCAAAAATTCCCTTCTGGTTCCTAAGAGTAAGATCAGAGACTGGTTTAGGCATAGTGTTATTCAGCTAAACACACACGGATTTATAGAAAACTCACAGAAAAATGGTAGTATGCAAGCGTGTGTGTGTGTGTGTGTTTGTGTACCTGGAAGAGGCGGTCCGTGCTAGGAGGCGTGCTGGCAGGGGAGTAGACCGGCTCCATGCCCGTGAACTCCTCAGCAAAGTTTCCCACATCCAGCTCATTACGAAGTTCTGGCTTAAATGGACTCGCTACTTTCTTTTGCTCCAGATCAGCCCAATTCAAACCCTGCAGCAACAGTGAAATGCATGAGAGCACACAGGTTCAGTCAGGTTTGGGTTCAATTTTCACGTTTGGGTGTCTCATAGACTTTTAGCTTTAACAGAGTTTGGACTGCACGTACACCTGCTTCAGGTACACCAGGTCAGGTTTGGACAGAATTTTGTTAGACTTTATTCTGGTTAAGATAAAGATTCAGACCTGCTTAAGGTGTGCATGATTGAAAGATAAAGCTGAACTTGAAATTTCACAGCATTCAACTACACTGTTTACATTCCAACCCAGTCATACTAGCACAACTCAAATT
>JAILXH010007008.1:0-11196 GCA_023558415.1 Piaractus mesopotamicus | reverse complement strand
TATATATATATATATATATATATATATATATATATATATATATATATATGACCTCACCCTAAACCAGACTCCTCCAATGCACAAAGCAGGCAACTTTCTGGACCTGACATTCAGCAGAACCACCTCTGCGCTGGATGTCACAGTAACTCCCCTTCACTGCTCTGATGACCACTTTCTATCTTTCACACTCTCCCTCCCTGCTACTCCTGTCCATACCACCCCTTCATGCTCTTCTACTCAACACAACCTGCACTCCGTTCCTCCCTTGTCTTTCGCTTCAACTATCCTGATCACCATTCCCCATCCTGACTCATTTTCTTCTCTCTTACTGGACATAGCTACAGATGTTTTCCTTTCTTCAGTCTCATCTGCAATTAACTTTCTGTGTCCTATCTTATCCAGGCCAGCAAGATCCTCCCCACCTGCCCCTGGCTGAAAGATGTCCTGCGCAGCAACCGGCAAAAGGAAGGCTGAGAGAAAGTGGAGGAAATCCCAGCCTGACACGGATCTTCACTCCTACCAATCTCTCCTTTCTAAGTTCTCACTTGAAGTTACTGCTGCAAAGCCATCTTTCTACAGAGGGAAACTGGAAGCATCAGCATCTGATCCACATTAGCTCTTTAGCATTTTCTCCTCTCTCCTCCTCCTCCCCCTCCACCCTCTTCTCTTACCCCTAAGGATTTTGTCACCTTTTTTGAGGAGAAGGCTGATAGAATTCGCCAGTCTTTTCCCTCTGTCTCCACTCTTTCCACTAGACCTCGTCCTCTTGTTCTCAATCCCCTAAACTGTTTTTCTTCTCTTTCCACAGATGATGTCCTACAACTGATCAAATCCAGTAGTCCAACCACCTGCCCACTGGATCGCATCCCATCAACTTTGCTCCAGTCAATCTTTATCACTTTTCTCATTAACACTTCCTTGTCATCAGGTCAAGTTCCATCAGCTTTCAAGACTGCAAGAGTGGTTCCCATCCTGAAGAAGCCCATGCTTGACAGCTCTGATGCCAATAGCTACAGACCGGTATCACTCCTTTCTTTCCTTTCAAAAATTCTTGAGCATGCAGTCTATAATCAACTGTCTCTCTTTCTCACACAAAACCAGCTCCAGGACCTCAACCAGTCTGGCCTTCAAACTGGTGTACTCAACAGAAACTGCCCTTATAGCAGTCACTGAGAAGCTCCAGGCAGGATCAGCCAAACTGTCATCTGTTCTGATTCTTCTTGACCTCTCAGCAGCTTTTTCCTCTGCGTGGAAGTGGTTCAAGTCCTATCTGGAAGGTTGCTCTTATCAGGTAACATGGAGAGGGTCCACATCCTCTCCACCCTGGCGTCCCACAAGGCTTGGTGCTGGGTCCTCTTCTCTTTTCACTTTAGACTAGTTCTCTTGTTGATGTAATATCCTCTCATGGCTTCTTTTATCACTGCTATGCTGTTGACACTCAACTAATGCTTTCCTTCCCACCTTCTGACACACAGGTTTCCAGTCGCATCTCAGCATGTCTGACTGACATCTCTTCATGGATGGCAGCTCACCACCTGAAGCTCAATCCTAGCAAGACTGAGCTGCTATTCGTCCCTGCACAGTCTTTAAACGCAGACTGAAGACACATCTCTTTTTACAGCACTTAAGAGAGCACCGAGTTAAGCACTTATTGTAATGTATGGTACTGCACTTATTGAAATGTATTGTATTGTGCTGTGTTTAATTCTGTTCCTTTTTCTCTAGGTATCAACATGGGCTTTTGTTTCTAGCAATATCTGAGGACTAGCTTTCTCTCTAACATATTGTAATTAGCAAAGATACTTTCTCTAGGTAGACAAAGCACTTTTGTAAGTTGCTCTGGATAAGATCGTCTGCTAAATGCTGTAAATATATATCATTTCTATATATAGAAATTTTCACGATACACAGCTCACATCAACATAATTTGACATGGATTAAATGCACTTGTAGTGACACATTTGAAAACTGCCATCAAAATCTATGAGTACAATAATCTGTATTCAACATTTTACATACTGCACTGCACTAAATACAATTGAACAGGACTAATTACATTCACGTGCAGCCAGCGATCTTTAAACACAGACATATTACAATAACAAAAAATCATCACAATGATGATAAAACTGTCAAATCGCCCACCTCTAGAGGAATGTTTGCATTTGCTTGCTTTTTTGCCACCAGTCCTGACTGAAAGGTGGCACATGGACATTTTTTACACACTTCTTGTGGCATGATTCTTGTGACAAGTGTTACAAAACAGATTCCAGGCCAGCTGTGTGAAACTGCCACTATACAAGGCTATTGTGCTTGCTGGACTTGACTGATTAGACTGCATTCACCCATGATTTAGCTACTTAAAACTTGTCATTAAGCTAAATGAATATTATATCTAAACTACATTGAATAAATAAAATACCTTTCTTACAGCTAACTGTTTTAAGACTGCCTCTGCGACCAAATGCAGCAGATTCTGTTTAGACCGCAATAATGGGCAGTATAATCACTGCCTATTCCTTCAAACAAGGATGGCCTCCAAATGTGTTACAGCAACCTGTACTGACAATAATAGTTTGGATCATGCACAAAATCTCTTTGCTCTCCCTTATCACAGTGTTCCAAGAGTAACCATGCAACAAAAGCAAGACACAAGCCAGATTCTTCAGATTTCTCTGGTATAAAATATAACCTTCACTTTTGATCAATGAATTCAAGCATTAAAGGACTAGTTTGGTGGAAATCAGTTTTACCAAATTGCCCAAAATGTAGTCAATCAGGCAAGACGTGTTTGGGGTTTGGAGCTTGCACTTGCATTGGTTTCTGAGGCTACTTCACATATTTGGCCTTTCCCAGACTGGTCCAATCCTCACTCTCACTTTATTACAGAGTGTCACTCCATATGAAGGTACAATCGCAGCTGTGGAGGGCACTTCTAATTAAGAGAGAGGGTTTCAGTACATGGGTAAACTCTGGGATGCCCTTGCCACGCTCCAGTGGAAACTGCCATCACCATGGTTACGGATAGACCGCTTGCTTTCTGAGGTGTACCGTCATCATGTGTTGCGTTAACAGAATAGAAGAATGTATTTGCAACATCATGACAATGCGTACTGCATTGTGAAATTTGAACCGCTAGTGTTCACATATCCTCACATGGCCAGAAATGATCTCGTAACAAGGATGCTTGTCTAGGGCAACATGTTTACCCCCTTATAATTATTACATACTAAGGCTTATTATTCAGTAACTACAAGACTTCAGTGCAATCTGATTGAGCTATTCTTAGGTTATAGAAGTGTGTGATAAACCTTTGTGCTGCCGACAGACCCTAGCCATTTAAAGACTTAACTTTTTGTGTTGGACTGTAGCAAAGTAGGCCACTAACAAGAGCACTCACCCTCTAAACCCTGCCCCCAAAGTCCTTTAGTCCATGCTCTTTTAACATTCAGAGTACAACTGATAAAGGCAAAACAAGATAGCTTGCAAAATGCTATCATCAGCTAACGGAACTGTTTTTCCCTTTCAAGAGCCAATGTTTATTTTGACTGCATGTAATGTGTTCCCCACACACGCAACACACATCTTCACTGAGTTTTTGGGGGGACTTTTTAACCATGCTAACTTACTTTACCATGCTAACTTACCTGTGCTACCCACGCTAACTTACATCCATGGGCTAACAACATGCTTGATGTCCATCAGTGTTGACGAGTGCACCATCGCCCCCTACTTTGCACTGTAAGGCGTTGGACTGCTTTAAATTGTAACAACTTACTTACAAGGGTACCTTTTAAATCTTAGTTTGTTCCTACCCTAATAAGCCTATGTTTCCACATTCCAGCCCAGAATTTCTCACGACTGTTCCCAGATGTTCTTGTGTTACAAGATCACATCTGGCCTCACAAGACACCGCTCTGGAAAAAAATAGATCTTATTCACGGTTATGAAAAAAGATTGGTTTTGTGGTACTTCAGTGATGTAATGTGAACGTAGCCTAAGCACCCCTTTTATTACAAGCCAATAAATATAATAACCTGCATAAAACTGTTATTACAAGGCCCTTACCCAGAATGAGATGGAGTTTGGTCTGGGTCTGAAAGGCATAGTGCAGGGTGACCAGGAAAGGCGACTGCCGGATGTGCTCTAAAACCTGCCTCTCTGTCCGAGTGTGCTCCGCTGTCTTTGCCCTCCGAACGATCGCGGCCTTCTTCAGAACCTGGGTGGGTAGTGTTCAGTGAGTGCGCTGCTTCTTTTGTTATGTAATCATAGTTAACGTTTCATCACCCTTCCGTAGAAGATGGCTTAACACAGATGTGATATTGCAACAAGTTAGTACAGAAAAGTAACAAGTCTCTGTATCTATTAACAGAGAATTGTGTGACTCGTCTTCAGGATATTTACATGCCTTCTTTATCAAATTCAGCTTTGAAAATGATAGAAGAGTAAACAGACCTTCATGGCATAAAGCTTCCCTTCATCATGGCCACTGATCTTTCTGACCAGGAAAACTTTTCCATAGGCTGGAAAAAAAAAACAACAATATAGCAATTTCAGCAAGATGAATGGTAGAACTCATGAAACAATATTTGATCTGAGTTAGTAATGGACTCTAGATCTGACACTAGTCAGGTCATGCTTGATGATGATGTCTGCCTTCCTTTGAGATGATACTGAGAGAGAAAATGAGAAAGAAGTCAAGAATGATGATCACCCAGCTTGTTTGTCAAAACTGAGAACCTTGCATGGAGAAGAACAAGCACACTGGGAACACCAACCCTTCTCCTGAGGTTCTTAATTTTTTTATCCTCATTTCATGAGCCATCATCCCCAAACCTAAACTGACAGCTATAAGGCCTCGCCTCAAACTGGACATCATGTCAGCTGGTCAGATAAGAGCTGGCAGCTTGCTTGGCCAGAAGCAGCAAAAATTTTCACACCGAGCAAGGGCAGTGTCCATGACCCTTAGCTAGCCTCAACAAATCACACAGATTTAGCAAAGGTCAGCGTTTCACAGTTCCAGTCCCTGTGGCCCTGCACTGTCATTTTAGGACATTACCTGCTCTAACAAACCTCAGTCTGCTCAAAAACAAACCAGAACTGTGGACTGCAGGAACCTGCCAAGAGAAACACAGGCCTTGACAAATAATGCTCAGTAATAAGGGTTCGGCAGGAGCCAGCAGCTACTTCTTATAAGAGGTACAACAGTAGAATTTCCAAACTGAAATTTCTTGGTAAAATGACACAAACATAATAAATAATAACATTTTGCTTTCAAGCACCTATACCCCATCATTCACATTTTACTGCACTAAGCAGGCCTGTCAGAATTATTATATAATCACCTGATCACAATTATTTGAGCCAATCGCAATTATTTTCTACAAAACACAATCAGTGTTTTCCACACACACGGTTCGCCAAAGTATATGAAAACCCAAGTATACTTTGACCATGCTAGCAAGCAGAGCATTGAGTTAGCTAGCTAACACCAGTAACTAGCAAAGTTGTTCTGGCTGAATTTGCTTTCTCTTAGTTCAAACGAATGCCTAGTTGCAGTTACAATACTGATTCATCTAACATTTACTTAACAGAATTTTTAAAAAGAAGCTGTGCAAGGTGGATGCAAGACTTAGGCAAGACGCAGCTCAGGTACCCTGATGTGTGCTAATTCACAGAGAAGTGTTTTGTAGACATTAAGCATGCTTAAACAGAAGAAATGGCTGTGAGTGAAGTGCATTATGGTAATTATAGCAGTCAATATTTGTTTACAAGATGTTTTTTGAGTCTACCTCGCACCTTCTTTTTCAACGTGTTTAGCTCTTTTGCTAGCAATTATAGATTCTTCTGTCAAATCATAAAGCACTTCAGGTCACTGTTATTCTCCAGCCAGTGCATATAAAAAAGGCTCAGAAACATACGTAATTTATCGTCTTTTACAGCACTAACAAAGATACCAGGTTAAAACTGTAGCAGGCAGAAAGTCAAACCATCTGTTTTTGCACATGTTCCAGTGTACAGTTCCACAGACATAAAGGAACAAATTAGGCCTGTAAATTAAAAAAAGGTTTGTGTTAATATTCAATAGATGTAACTGACACACCTACATAGTCTTGTAAATAAAAAATGTACAATAATAGGTTTGTTTATTTGAGCTTGAGCTGTTTCTGTTGTCAGTTGGGAGCTACTAAGTATCGACAGCTACTTCCAACTGGCCAATTTGGCCATTTCAGGCTTGTACTTCAAAAACAGACAATTTACCTGTAAATCACAACTATTTATTTGGCAACTAATCATCAGATAATATCACGTGATTGTGATGGGGCTATTGTTAAGTACTATTTGCACCAGCCTCATCTACTATAAAATAAACTGCAGAAATAACGTTAAGTTAAATCATTGTGAATCTAAATACTGGTAAATAATGCTGTTGAAAAGGAGATTTTGAAGTACGGAGGCACTGTAGGAAGCATGTCTCTGTATTCTCTGAGGCCCAATTCAAGTAGTTTTAATGATTTAGATCCACTTATTCTCAGACGACAGCCATTTCACAGTTCAAGAAGGGTGGCAGTTCAGAAGCTGTTAACTTTCTCAGCATAAAATGCCAGAATGACCTTGTTAGACAGAACGGAAGAAACAGACAAGCTGTAGACAGTCATGGACCTCTCACCTCCAGTGCCAAGCACTTTGAGAAGCTCGAAATTCTCCATGCCAACTTTCTCTGTGTATCCAGTGAGGTTTGCTGTGGAGAGCAGTGAACAACATGAGAAGCAGGAAAATAACATCTAGGGATGCACACTGATATTGGAATCACTTCAGCAGTGGCAGGTAATTTCTTTTTAATTTTTAAGGCTAAAATGTCTGCATTTCAATCATGTTACTGCATTTGTAACCCTCCACAAATTGTTACGTAATGCTAATCCAAATGGATGTAGTTCTGATTTCTACATTTTATAAATACTTTGACTTCAGAATCAGCATAAGCATATATGTACATGAAAAATGTCAGATATAGTCATCAGCCCAGCATTCCCCTTTTGGTGCATCCCTACTAATATCTTTCTTTATCTCTAGTACACACGCATAAGTTGCCATCTATGACGGTCAGCGTATCGTCATCAATGGTGTCAATGTCAAGTTCAGAGGATTCCATTACAAAGAACTGGAGGGTATGCTTCTAGGCTACTGAGGACAGTAAATATTAGACTACTGACAGAAACCATTGCTTTGGTGATATCAAAGCACACACAGTAAAATTAAGGACCCATATTATGGACTTTTGCATTTTTTTGTTTCTGAATGAGTTTTATGTAGCATGTAAACACTGTAACACTGTTAAAGTTTCAAAACATACCATTTGCTTCTGCTCATACAGTCCATATATGTGAACAATCAGCATGTTCTGAAGTCATTGTTTTTGTTATGAAAATCAACACATTTAAATGTAGCTGCCAATTCAGTGCAGCAGATCAGCCCCGCCCATTCACGCTGAAGTTACAAGGAGCGTTTTAGCTCAGACTGCTTTTTGAATGAGTCACAACACTGGACAGCCAATCAGAACAGAGATCATTTACACACATCAGTCTTAATGGCTCAGTAACAAAAACAGCCTTAAAAGAGGTTGTTAAATGGTCATGTAAAAAACCAAAAACTTTTAAAAGCAAGAAAAATGTAGGATATAGGCCCTTTAAAGCTAGCTCAACGCTGATTTTATCCTAAACAGAGAATATATAGGACATACATAGTACGTTTAGAGGACTGATAAACAACGAAAATTAAATGTCATTAAGATTTCATCAGTATAATAAAGTTAGGGCCCGTCAGGAGCTGATGAAAGGGCGAACTGTTATACACAGAAAAACAGTGCAGTTTTACTGAGCCAAAACGAAGGCAAATGCCCGGAGCATCATCACCTACCATTCGTGATTTCATGTTTGACGGTGCAGACTTTCTTCCGAGCCTCTCTGTCCGAGTCCTCGCTACTACTACTGCTAGCACTACCGTCTCCGGGCATTTCTGCTGCTCGATTTCACCAAGTTTTCGCAAATACAGATGTTCGGACACGTTTCCCTCCCGCTTTCCCAAGCATCTATGTCCGCAACACTTCTGCTCACGCAACTCAGCCTACAACTAACGTTACAGCCCGAACGGAGAGCATTTAAGTGGCAAACCGAACATTTCAAACCGCACCACAGCTGTGAGACGGGCATGAATGGGAGCTCTTTCGCCTTGTTTTGGTTTTTATTTTCCTGCTTTATGGCAATCCCTTAGCTCACAAATCCCTTTGACATCCTGCTGTGGACTCTAATCTTCATAAGCGAGCCCTAATGTATGTGTTTTTGCTGCAAGAGTTAAGCGACCTAAATACATAATCGTCTGATAAATGGTATTTTTTGAGTGAATGCTAACGTGCGTCGTGAGTCAAAACGGCGACCTTCGCCTTTAGCAAACAGCCGCTTGATAACTCCAGTTATTCGGTTACAATGTCGGCTGAGCGGACTGCTATTTCCGTATCTCTTACTCTGTAGCTGTAGCTACCAGCTAAATGACATGCAACTGGTCTCCAACAGCCGTGACCCGCAGCGGAGAGCATCTACCAGCGACCCCCTCTAGCTCTTTCCGTCTCTCCGGGACTTTTAACGGACCAACTTAGCTGTCGCTAGCTGTGGGCCTTGCTGACAAAAAACGACTCCTCGCCGAGCAAGCGACTCTTCAGCGAGTTCATTAACCGGCCTGTATAATAAATAAATATGTCGTAGCCCTGCTAACGAGCTAACACGGTAACGTTCAGCTAGCAAACCCGCTAGCTAGCGCTCCACCTTGACAGTCAAATTAAAAGCTCCGTCTTGCAGGCCCCGAGTTAGCATGTCGCCACCGACGCCGTGTTTCCCGTGCTCTTTTTTTACGTGACTCACGCTGAAAATATGCGCCCATTAAGGAGTGGGAATAAAATAAAACGATAAATGAGAAAAGTGGAGTTAAACTGAGGACTCCTTCAACTACGGAAGCCGGAGCGGGTCCGTATGCCCGTATGGCGATGTCGGAAAGGCAGGCTTTAGAATGGGAGGGTGGCTGGACAGAAGGGAGTTGGTGCCGTAGATAGTGAACGGATAGTGAACACCCAGAACTGGTTTCTCCTGCTTTCTAGTTTTGAAATGACAGACAAGAGAGGTTGTGTTGTCGCCTACTCAGACATGTAGTACACTGGCTGTGATAGCGGGTGGTTTGCTGTCATTGGCATAGACATATAGGCATATCTAAAGTGAAAGATAGTGATTTAAAGGGGAATTCCGCCGATTTTTCAAAATGTCTGCATAATAGGCGTAGCTGCGAAAGGGTCTGTTCTCGAGATACTTTCTGAATCAGAACTCTTCACAGTAGTGGTGACAGGAACCAGACGTCTGAGGAGTTTAATGCCTCTAAAAGCCACCGCAGTTGTTGGTCTAGCATATTTTTAAACTCCATTGTAATGAAGATGTGTACGTGCAGGCTGATTTGGATAGTAAATAAAATGGCTAAAGTTTCGTCGTAGACATTGTAAACCTTCTCATGCCACCACTGTAAAGAAATCTCAACAGTGAACCATCTCCCATCACAGCACTGAATGTCTTTCTCAGTGATTGAAGTTTAAAGACATTTTGGAAAATTGGATGACGTTTAAAGTGAGGACGCTGTATTTTTTTCGCTGCATTTTCTTTCTGGCTGCGTCCAAAACCATACCACACCATGTAGTATGTCTAAATAGTTAAGTTAGCAATCAATATATGATTTGTAGTCGTCACCATGCCAATATTAGGAACTCCGGGTCTAGTTTCTGTCTATGAGAAAAATTAATCGCCAGAAATGTCCCAAAACAGCTACGGTACATTTGGCGGTGTCACTACATCCTCTGAATTACAAGGTTGTTAAGGAGTCCAAATATGAACAGTGCTACATGCAAGCTAACGCTGCTGCTCAACTGACATCGGAAGGCTGGCAACTCACAAAAATACCTCATGCAAACCAGTAACTTTGTCAAATGTGGTAGTTAAGTTGCTTTGGCAGTCGTAGGCTACAGTTTGAGCAGTTGGCGTTGGTATATAATAGTGTAGACTTACTTTCAGTGGATCAGTATCTCGATTAGATGTTGCATGACACACCACGGCATTACACACCACCAAACAAAGAATTATATATACATATATATATATATATATATAGTATAATGAAGTCAGGAACTAATTGTATTGTAAAGCGAGGTCAGGTACTCTAATTAATTCTGGATCATAAACAACACTCCTTGAGGCTCATGTGCAGTTTCTCCAGAGCATCCTTTTCTATTAGCAGTGCAATTCTATGGAGAATATACAGACTGTGTGCGCAGTTCACAGTTCACTCAGCAGTTAGTGCACCTTAAAGTGGAGGAATTCACTAATTAGAATGGGCGTCTGGATACTTTTGAACAGTGTATGTTGTTGCCTACTTAAAAATGTAGTTCATAAGCTGTGATAATGGTAGTTAGCTGTCATGACAGAGGTGGGCTTACATAAAATGTGTTTTTCCGATGTCTTTCTTGAATTATGCCAATTGTTGTGCTGGCTGCCTAGGTAGCTGGAGTGAAGTGTCACTTTCAGGGATTCACAGTCTCAGCAGATTTTTGTTTTTAACACACGGTTGGCAGTCAGCCAATTTATAATTTGTATTTTAGCTAATCTGTGTGAGGTTTTATGATGTAAATAATGACGTGAGCCAGGTACCTGCGCTGTTACTGATACTCTTCTACCAAAATGTTGTACCATGTTCCATCACAACACTAGGCTACGTTTACACAGCAGGTTCAGTTTCGTATTCGCCAGCATCACAGGAGCGATTATAAAGTTCCAGTGGTTGACAGCTGGGCTCATCACCCACAGTGTGTTCGAGTTCGCCGTAAAAAGGGCGCGTTATTCGGCCACGTCCACTTCTTTGGTTCGTGTCCTCGATTCTTTAGACTGTTCTCTGACGGTGCAGCCTCGGGCTTCTTCGGCCGCGCTCGGCCGCTTCGTTCCAAACCTCTTCAAACATGGAGCGGTTTGATGAGTGTCTTCTATTTTTTTGGTACAGAAACATCAGCCTGAATGTTTATGAATCTCAGCAGCGCAAAATTATGACGAATGTCGAGTTGGACTGACGTAAAAGTCGCATGAATTCCGATCTGGCTGTTCAGACTGAGTCGCA
>JAILXH010006985.1:0-13907 GCA_023558415.1 Piaractus mesopotamicus | reverse complement strand
ACACACACTCACACCTAGGGGCAATTCAGCATGTCCAATCAGCCTGACTGCATGTCTTTGGACTGTGGGAGGAAACGGGAGTACCCGGAGGAAACCCACACAGACACGGGGAGAACATGCAGACTCCACACAGAAATGACCCTGGTCATCCGGCCGGGAATCAAACCCAGGCCATTCTTGCTGTGAGGCAACAGCGCTAAAGTACATATTAGTATAACAATAAACACAGTGATGGTGTAGGTATTTGATTAGGGTAGAATAAAACTAACAAATTAGCTTGGCTCACATCCAGCTTTCCTTAAAGACAACTAAACACAGAAAAGATCCACAACACTTTCATGCAAAACAAAAAACAAAAAAAAAAAAAACCAAAAGCTATTTTTTCCCTCAGTAATTCTGTTTTGTTTTAGTTAGTTTTTCAGTGGACTTTATAGTTTTGGTTTAGTTTTCGTGTTTTAGAAAACTGTCGTTTTTATTTTTATTACTGTTAGTGAGCATACTTTCACTAGGATTGAAGTAGCAGTTGAGTTCAGAAGTGTAAAGGACTGTCAGGCAGACCTATTCAGCAGTGTGACGGCCTGTGGGAAGAAACTGTTCATGAGTCTGGAGGACTTGGCCTGGATGCTGAAAACAGTCCATATGAGGAGTGAGAGAAATCCTTCTTGATGCTGAAGGTTGTTCTTATACACCATTCAGTGTGGAATGTCTCTGATCTGTGTGCACTCACTGTGCACCCCTAATAAGAACTAAAATATGGAATCAACAAACTAGCATAATGTCATCTTTCTTTCACTCAGTTATTTGTGTGATCTAAATAATGTCTACCAATATTTAGATGATGTTTTCATGTAATAAATGAGATTTTGAGTGAAATTTACACCAAAAAAACATTATGCCTCATTTTGTTCTGAATCAAATATGTTCATAATTTCCATGTCAACCAAATTGATTACATCAGCACAATTACGGACAACATTTAGTCAAATTAGAGACGGAACACAATACAAAATTGTACTGTAATACATTTAATTCATATTGAAATGATGTACACATTCAGTGCGTCACTTTTTTCAGTGTAGGTAATATTTACAATTTTATTTAACTAATAAGTTCTACAAAAACTGATTTGCCAGGATTACTTACCATTCACCATGCGTTTGCCAGTCCACTAGATCTGTTACTGTGTGTTTCGCCAAGCAGGCTGCACGTCTCGTCTGATCTCTCATCACCTCTTAACCACGGCCAAGAAATATTGTTGAGGATCTCAGTGAGGTTATGAAAGGATGCTAATTTTCAACTCTACCAAATGACTGTGCACATTCTCAAATGCCATTTGGCAAAAACAGAAATAGAAGGACTCTGTGACCTCTATTCAAATCCTCAGTAGCTGGGATCACATCTACACTGGAAACAAAGCTTTTACTGGTTGCAGCAGATTCTTACATATACTGAAGAAAGTTATTAAATTATAAATAAATCCGATGCGAGTGCAGACCAAATTTTCTGTCTATGGTTGTACTATGAGGAGTAATTACAGAATTTTAGAAGTGGAGGGAACTCTGAGGCCTTGTTCGTACTAACGTGGAACGACTTAAACACAGTTTGTCATTTTCCAGGCATGTTAACATTTTTACATTGTTTTCGAAAAGACTGAGCAAAAAAAAAATTTTTAAAAATGCATCCGAACGTATCTCTGTGTGGATAAGGTCTGAGAACTTGGGATGAATTTTTTTACACAGATCGGATGGTTCCTTGCTGAAGAGATGGGTGAAAACATCACAGGAAACAGAAACGAGAGATATGAATATAGAAAGCAGGTTTAGGGAGAGAAATGGAGCGGTCATTCTTTTAAACTTTAGTCATTCCAGTTATAACTGCAGTTATAAATGCAGGTTTGACTGCTCTGTGTCCATCATTTCCCATATTTTCTACACGTTCACTTTTTATCAGTGCTATCTCGATGTGTGAGAAAGTGCTGTGGTTTTTGCCCGAGCCTGTCTGCTGGCACAAATTCTGTTGGCATGCCCTGCTGTCATACCCCATGTCTCAGCTCAGCATTACCCTGATCATGATATAGGGGCGACCTTTCTCTATCAACACCAGGGCAAGGGAAAATTTGTGTGCATGTTCCAAGAAAATGCTCTCTGCTTTGAGATCACAGTAGAACTTTTCATATGTACATCAAATTTAGCGTACTGTTCTTCAGAGATGGATGAGAAGTCCACATTTGCTCTATTCTAGCTCTAGTGAGCAGTATTGTACAGTATAATGATTACCTGTCACACTGTTTAGTGTCGTACTGGCTGGAGGTCTCTAAAGATTATATAGGAAACCTCTGCAGTAAAGTGTATTATGCTCCATTTTACAGCCTCATATATGTTACACAAGTGATAAACTCTCTCACCTCAAATTTACACACATACACATACGGTTTTTCTCATTTACTGTTAGCCTGTCACATGTCTGGAGTGGACAGTGTGTCTGATGGATAGCTTTAGTGCGTGGTGTTGTCTGGTAATCCCCAGCCAGCATTTCCCGTCTCTAAGAGGTGTTGTGGTGTCTCAAACAGCCAGGGAGACGTGGTGAAGAGAGGACAGAATGCAACATGACCCTCTCCCTCCCCTTTTCCACGAAAGTGAGCAACTGAAAGCAAACCGTAGTACCTGAGAGGTAAGGAGGGGGGATGTAACTGTTGCACTCCGCAATTTGGTATGCGTGACCTGGCATCTCCAATAATCCCCCCCCCCCCCGGTTTACATTACACAGTGCTCTGCTCTAAGAAGCAGTTTTTCACTCTCTGCAGTTGTGCACTTAAAATGCATTTTGCGTCTCTCGCTAAGAGAAAGTCAAAAGCAAGCAAATACATGAGCTTGGTGAAAAAGATATAGGACTTATAGATGCTGCAAAGCACCACAAGAGGGCAGTGTGGGGCATTACGGTCCTTTTATTGTCAGGAATAGTGTAAACCAGAGAGGCAGCATTTGGCTCATGGGGCCAGCCCTAGCGGCCAAATTCTGTCTCATGCCAAAAAAGTCTCTCCATAGACTTTCTTTCAGAATTACTTTCTTTTTCTGAGACAAGGTGAAAGAAAGTCCCCATGCAGCAAATATGGCAGCATTGAAGACACACTTCCATGGAGACAAGGCACCACTGAAAAAAATCTCTTTGAAATGAATAGGCACTAATGCTATTGACTCTCTCCAAGTCCTATATTAATCAGTGGCATCAGAAGACTCTGGCTAGAGTTGGGTTAAAATAGAACATTTATTTTTGGTCATTCAGCACAGGTTTGTCTTTTTCTAAGCAACATTATAGCAGTAGTAGTTTTGTAATATCATAGCACTTGGCATACACAGGATTGGTAGAGTTCAGGGTTTTTTAATCCTGCTCTTGGAGATCCACCGCCCAACACACCTGATCCAGCTCATCAATGATTATCAAGCCCTTCATGAGCTGCATCAGGCTTGTTGAGGCATGGCAGAGTTGAAATGCAGGGCAGTGGGTCCCCATGAGCAGGAATAACCCATTAACATCCATATTGGAAATCATAAGTTTTCTTTGGTCCACATATTCCCTGAGCACAAATCTGAAGTTTAACCAATCAAATCATATTGCTAAAATGAGTTTGTATCACAGTATGTCAAATCCAATTTTTTCCATCTATGGGATTTTTAACCAATAAACTGTAAAGTCTAATTTGATACACGGTACAATAAATAAATAAATAAGTGGCAGCAATGTTGATCAATCAGGACAAGCTCTATTGCTTTTTCCTTATAATACCAATGTTGTTTGAGATAATTGGGTTAGGAAACACTGGTGGAGCTGAAAGTATGAAGTTCACTCTAAGCTAGCTTTATTAATAACTAGTTATGAACCCTCTTCCTAGAGATGTTTTTGCAGTGTTCGTTTTGAACCCTAATCTGCTACACCTGATCCAACTAATCAGTCCCTAAAGTAGATTTTATTCAGCTGGATCAGGTGTGTTACATCTGGGTGAACTGAAATCTGTAGCTAGGTACATCTCCAAAAGAAGGCCCACTGTAGAACATGTACGCTAGGGGTGTCCTGGAGGGTCTTAACCCTAAAGATATGAGTATTTTCCTTCTTCAAATACTCATTTAATGCATGAGGCCCTTTGAAATTTACAAAGCTCTGCTGGTAACATTTCTTTTTTAATAAAAATAATGCATGGCCACGACTTACCGCTCTACAACTGCATACATACTCTAAAATGCATTTGTATTTTGCACTTCCAGCATTTGAAGTTGATAACTGTCAATACTTCATGCTGAGAGAGACAGAGAGAGAGAGAGAGAAATCAGGCTGAGACATTGCTATTTCGAACTGTTGGTGTTATTTCCAGGGCCCAGATGCCTGGGTATATATAGCATGGGACAGCGTCTTCAAGGCAGCTCCGCACTTAGGCCAGCCGTGCAGAGCTCCTGCCAGTCCAGATACACACTTCCTGCCTGGAGAGGCCTGGACACGGTCAGCTGGAAGAGAACAGAGGGGTTTCTGACAGAGGGCACCGGAAATACTAACCAAGGTCGCAGTGCAGTTACAGGCACAGCACTGTGCTTTGATAGAGAGTATTGTATAAAAAAAAATAAAAAAAAACTGGCAAAATCATCACAGACACATGAAACTGAATCTACTTGATGTGTCATTAGACTTTTAAGTGAATCTCATGGCATGATTTCTAACAAAATATATAACCAGGAGATAACAAGTACCAAAACATCTAGGAGAGCGGTGTCCAACCTTATCCACAGAAGGCCAGTGTGGCTGCAGGTTTTCATTCCAAACAAGCAGGAGCATTGTTTTCCTATTGTTCATAGCTCATTTACACTGTTTCCTAAGATCATGTTTTTCTGAACTAAAGCAATCTGTGTAGACAAGTGTGTGACAGGTAGGCAGTTTCCATGAAGCTAATTAATTGATGTCATTTGTGGTAAGGGGGAAGAGTTGCATAAATGTTTCTTTCACTAAACTTTTCCTTTAACTCATAAAACTTTAACTTTTAAAGTGATAAGACTATATGGCTGATTATGTTACTGTTCTAGTTCCAGTTTTGCAGGTCATTCTGGAAAACGAGACACTTCACAGAGCTTTTTCTCTTGCAGTCCAGCTCCCTCCAGCTTCTGCTCTTCCTCTTTTTCCTCCTCTGTCAATGCTGTGCTTCAATTATTCAGAGGCCTCTAGCAGATCACTTGAAACCCATAACCCACTTTCTATTTATACCTGACTTCAAAGGAGCACACAGTAAAATGGGGGGACCCAAGCCAACCTGGGTCCAGGTCACTGTCTACTCCCCAGGCCCAGGCTGCTGGAGGGTTCAGTCTAGACTCTCTGCTTCGTCTCATCAGAACGGGGAAAGGGTAGACGAGGTCAAGCAGGGATGGCCACTGCAGCGGTGTTTACAGTGACATGACATCTGTTAACCATTGTAGGTCACAAAGTCTATAAATGAAAAGCTCAGGACAGCATTTGGGATGAACATGCTATTTGTGTGAGAGACTGACACCCCTCCACCCCATCTGAAATAAAATTTAAGGGAAGCAGACAACACATAACGGTTTTATTTATTTATTTTGTTTAATATTAAGACAATGAAGCATAAGCCAAGAGCACCGAGAGCGACAGCTACTGGTGGGAGAGGAACACTGCCGTCCCTCTGTCCCCAAACAGCATACTGTAACCCAAAGTCAAACAAAATAATACAACAGAGCAACTTAGTAACATAGCCTGAAGTAGGGACCGTTAACTGTACATAAGATCGACAGCGAGAAAGAGCGAGAGAGAGATAAACACAGAGAAAGGACATCGAGAACAGAAAAGGGGTGAGTGATTACACTGTACAGTACAAACCACGGGCAGTGTGAAAAAAAAAAAAGATAATAAAAATGACAAATCAAAGATGGTGAGAAAGAGAGTGATATACTCGTAGTTCAAGACAGCCCATGATGGTTCGCTGGGCAAGTGCCGCAAGGTTTTTTTTTGTGAGGGTGGGCGGTGGGCGCTCTCAAAAAGTGATCTTTATGACGTCCAATCGTTGTCAAATGCTGTCACCATGGCACCCAGGCCACACCCCCACCTTCGATGCCCTCCCCTCAACTAAATGTGCATATACAGCATTAAAGTGACAGAGTTGTAACCATGGTGATGTTCATGATCCATTGCATCTCAAACAAAAGACTCATTCTTTTTTTTTTTTTTCTTAATGTAAATATATATTTCAAACAAAAGTTAGCCTGTAAATCTTTTTATTCACCTTTTCTGCCTAAGCATTGCTAAACTCAACCTTCCTATGCTATGTGTACAGAAACATGCCAGATAACATTGAACAGGAAACAATCTCTCCTATGGTAAGTGCGCAAGGTTACCCACAAAATGGCTTAGAAAATATTCCCTTAAGTTTGTAACTGCAGTGTTGTCATATCAAAGGATAACCCTTTAATAAAGTGAAGCATATTCTGGCAAGTTTTGCTCACCTGCTTATGACCAGGAGACCACAAAAATCATACTTCCGTTTACATACAATTCAAAATCAAGTAAACAACTGGCCTCTCAAAATCGGTCACTCGGCAGCCTAAGAGAACGTAGACCTGTCCACGCAGCTTCTCTTTTCTGTGCAGGAAAGCACTGAGTCAAACATACACCAGGTGGCCTGCAAATATAAACGCTAAAACTGCACCAGGTGTGGGATGATATTGGGGGAAAAAAAAAAGGCTAGCCTAGAACAAAATCAGCTGCTAAAATATGGATTGAGCCACAAGCCTTTTTTGTTTATACCAATCTTTATGGCATCATTATCACCACCCCCTTTTAAACACACATACATATTCACACACGCTATTACATTTTTAAATCTTTCTTACATAACTATCTTTTAAAGGTTTAACTACATAATGGGACATCTTACTTCACTTGATTGCAAGTCATCTGACACGAGCCAGAACACTAAAGTTGAAATATCTGCAGACACAATTCGGTAGTTTGAAGATTGTTAGACTCGAAAGGCACTTTTGAAAGTCACACCACAGAGAGCCAATCAGCACCTTTTTGGGTCTCAAACCAGGCTTCTCTGTATCTGAAATGTCTCACCTGTAAATGTTAACTGTATTCACTCAGAGAGGAAGATGTAGTAAGCCTATCACTTCTCTGGTCAATGGATTGATCTGGATCTGCTACAGTCAAAACCAGAACCTTTGGTCACTTTAATACATACTTTCTCTCATACACATTTATGACACTTTGTCCCCAGTTCATTTGCTTTATCTTGCTTCTAGATGTAAACAGGACAATCTTCACTTCACATGTTCTTACACTATTAAGGAGAATTTTCGAGTTATTGCCTTTCGTTACGATTACTACTAATAAAAATATTTTATTTTAAAATCTGTATCAATACACGTTACCCCGTACATCTCTCTACTAGTAAAACAAGGGAAGGACAGAGAGGAGGCATATCAAGGAGTCCAAGCAACACCCGCCCCCGCTCGCCCATCCCTCCCTACCCCACCCTGCCATCAACCGCTGCCCTGATAAAAGTGTCAAGTTTAATAAGGCAGCATTTGGAGCAGAGCCAAGCATGACACACCTTAACAGGCAGTCAGTCAGAGGGACAGCCAAGGCCTTCTGAAAAGACCACTGTTTTCAGGTGAGCCTGTGGCCTGCCCCAATGCCACCAATTCCTGCTGAAGCTGAGCCAAAAGAGGAAATCATTTAGCGGGGACCCTGCGTTTCCCATATATACCAAACCTCAACGCCTGATAACTCTCCAACAGAACTCTAAGGATGTAGTTTGCTGTCTGCACCCAGGCGAGACCTAGTTGGTTTTACCAGCGGGAAAATTAATGATTTCAAAAACCGTCGCTTTCCTGTGGAAAACAGATATGTCCCAAAGCTTATACGTTTTTTCATATGTACATTTTTCCTATGAATCTTACTAAATTCTCTGAATTACAGGATGATTCCATAGTCAAAACACAACCACTGCTACACGTTACATGTAAGCTAGCACTCCTGCGAGCTGAATAGATATCACTGATATCAACAATGTCAACCTAAACAAAATACCCTGTGCAAACCAGCGAGCTTTGTCAAGCGTGGTAATTAAATGGCTTTGGCAGTAGTATCCTACAATCATAGTAGCTGGTGTTATATAATAGCATTAAAGTATAACAGGTTGTTTACTTTCACGCAGCATTAATTCTATGCCCCAGGAGTGCTATTTTGCTTGTAGCATGTACATAGCAATATTGGTATATTAACTTTTAATTCAGAGTGATCCAGTGACATTCCATGGGAAAACATACACAGAAAAAAAGTGTCCATAGTGTCGATTTCCAAAAGCACAAGGGATGCAAGGTGATAAAACAGTTTCAGTAAACATTTGCTTAAACAAAAGGCGTCAGACAGATGTTTAGATTTGACAGATATTTAAAAATGATATTTGATTATGTATTAATTACTCTCTTTACAGGCAGAACATTTAGGCGACGCTGGGCAACTGTGCTAAATGGTCTGCGTTTTATATGTTTTACAGCATTTATAATCCTACAGAAATAAATGGTACATTTCTCTGCAATGCTATTCCAGATTGATCTGGTCCCAATTAATACATAAATGTTTATGTATTGTCATCACCAGATATACCAGAAAAATAGTGAATATGGGAATGACCCCAGAATTACCAATTTGGCACATCCCTAAAAAATGCTTTTTTCTGTAGGCAAAACCATTTCTGATCTGGAGTTCCTTATTTAGGCAGGTCGATGACTACAAAACGACGCACCTCTAAGGTCTACACCCATGACTCAACATCCGCCCTTGTGCAAAAGGAAAGCTCAATGGGATAATGTGGGAAGACGTCTTGATCATGGTTGCCAGGGGGCAGCACTGTGCATGAGAAGCAGGAGGGCGTTGTTGGGGGAGCGGGGGGCGCAGGGAGTGAGTTTTGGGAGTCTGACTCTTGAATGATATCATACACCATGAGGAAGTCAAACTATTACTCCTCTCTGCTGGTGTTTCATACTGTAAGTACAAGTTGTGATATATGGTAGAACTGATTTTTACAACAATTAGGTCGCTGATCATATTGAAGATACATGCATTATGCAAAATGTAATGACTTGTATAGAGCTATGAATGCACACTGCCTAGATGACGAGGTCAGGGCATTTTTAACTTTTAATATTAGATGTGAATACACAAGAGTTACAATGTTTGGGTCATAAATAAAGAAAAAAAAAACTGCAGGCGCAGTGTGCAATCACTCGGAGTGAGCTGCTATGAAATGCTATATCCATTTTTTTACTCCTATACATTAAACTGTTAAAATGGGTCTGACCAGTTTGCACTTGGTGTAGGAGCCGAGCTCTGCTTTTGAGGCTGTGACACTGAAATTTTGTAGGAGTTTAAATCTGTAATGCAACTTGCACATTACTTACGTTTCAACAACTCACATTTAACTAAGAATCACCTAATTAAGCAAGCCCGATGCACCCAGTACGTGCAACGGCACTGACAGGGCCACCACACGACACAGTCGTCAGTCCTGCCTAGTGCAATGTGGATCAGACAAGGTGAGCTTAGAGAGTCTGGGTATGTATATGTATGTATATGAATGAATGTATGGCTAACAACAATGGTCCCAGTGTTGTAGGATTATATATTGCCTCTGCTGCTCCCACTAACATAAGCACAGTTGAGTTAAAGTGCCCTTCATCAGTGCCCTTCTCCCACGGCACTGACAGTCTATTCACAATACAAAAAAAACCAAAAAAACAATTATCACCACCGTCTGTGCAATTAGTGGTAGGAATTAATGATTACAAAACATACTGATAGCAACAGAACGTTCACGCATAGAGTAAGTGTGTTTCTTGAAAACCAGGCGCACTCACGTCACATGACACAAAACTGTAGCCACATTACGCATCATCGTCCATCATCACTTCCTGGAAGTGAAAAGAAGCAAAACGTCACAGAGCCCTTCTGCCGACAATGGGGGCCTTCCGACAGCTGTCTGGACACATCATTCTAAATCAATCCACCTTTCTCTCTCTCTCTGTTGTTCTCTGTGAACAGGGTAAAATCCCCTTTCTGTTTCCCGCTCTTCAATGCTTGCTCCACTCCTCCCAACAGAATGTTATCTTGGGAACCACTAACAGAGCACCATGAAGGCAAAGGATTATGGGTAAACGTAACACCTTGATCAGAGCTCAACAAGCCCCCCCCCACAAAAACCTACCCCCGACTTGCCTAAACTGTCCGTGATATGACCTTAAAAGCTGACAATGCATTTGCAATGCATTTCAAAGTAAGTAGGGAAGTGAATTACTGTACAAATGCACATTAGCATGTGAAAGAAAATCAACACAGTGAAAAGACTAAAACCATGTAGTCAAGCAGTGAGAGTGGAGGTGCATGACCATATTTTTTAGAAGTGCACCCCCAACCATCTTCTCTGAGAATATCAAAAGAAGAAGGGGGGGTGGGGGGGTGGAAAAGTGAAACTAAGCCCCCCCCCACTGCTTCTGTCTAGAAGTCCAGAAGCTGTAGAGTGATGTGTCTACTGAGAGAGCCACTTTAGCTTTATAACCTATGTATTTGTTGGTGCCGAGTAATAAGAAATAAAAAGACAGAAGCTTATATATCGTGTTCAGGTTCAGGCCCCCTTTGCTCCCTCCCCCAATTCCACATCTCTTGTCCTAAAAGCCTTTCCCCACAAAAGATCTTAAATCCTCCAACTCTAGAAAGTGCTGAATGGACTAGTCTTCTGAGAGACTCCCCTGACCCCTGCTGCTTGGTACACAGTGTAAGCCCCTCCCCACACCTAAACCCCATTCTTAGTCTAGCAGGAGTAGAGTTCTAGGTCAGCTCCTTCTCACTTGGCCTTGAGCGGTTCTCGCTCTAGCCAGCGCACGCGTACCCTCTGCTTATAGTGATACTCCCTGAGGTAGTCTTGCAGTGTTGGCGGTAGAGGCAGTGCTGCAATGCCGTCGTAGGTGGTCCCACGGCAGATAACAGCCCGAGCCAGACTCTGCAGGCCGAACGGAAAGGTCCGGTGGAGAGGTGAAGTGAGCAGGGGCTCGAAGAACATGCAGGCACTGGGGTCCTTGTAGTGCTCCAGCAGCGCCGTGACCGTGGCTGCATGAAACACGCAGGGGTCATGGGCATCGAAGCTGAAGTTGTGGTTCCACTGCTCGATCCGTGCATGCAGCGAGCGACCATAGCGACGGAAGCTAACAGAGAATAGGTAGTCTTCCTGGGCCGAATCACGCAGCAGGAAGGTGCCCTCAGGACGGCCGTCCAGCAGCGCCTCGGCCTCATAGCGATCCATCACTCCCCAGTAACATGGCAGCGCCGTGATCTGCAGTAGGTCCGGCACCAGGCAGTGTATGTAGTCGATCTGCGTGTGCACCTTCCACGGTCCTGGGTGCTTGCTGCCTAGGTGGCCCTCCACCGAGATGTGGCGCTGCTTGGGCCGGCGGGCCTGCAGGCAAAGGGTGGTGGCATCATCGTCTTCAGAGTCGCAGTCAGCTGCTGTAGCTCCCCCGCTCTCGTTCAGGGCCTCCCCCATCCCGGGGGCCAGTTTGGGTCCCAGCTTGTAGATGGAGGCCAAGGGTGCTGTGACAGCCTCCACCGTGTGTATCTGGGCGTCAGGTGGTGGGTCCACGCCCTCTTCTATACTGAGCCTTCGCCGCTCACGCAGCCGCTCCTCCTCATCCTCTGGAGAAGCACGTGCAGCATCAGGACCTTCCATGGAGCAGTCGACTGTCGTGGCTGTAACAGGAGCTGTATGCTGTTTGATGAGATGCCATTTGCGGGCAAGGTCTGAGCCAGGCGGGAAGGGGCATGTCTCCAGCATCAGCTCAGTGATCTGGATCTTGCGCTTGGGTGGCCGTGAGTGGGTGCTGCGTGACGAAGAGCGCAGAGGGAGGCACAGTCCCATCGTATCATGGAATTGCTGCCGCAGGGAGCGTGGTGCCCCTGGCTCCAGCTCCTCCCTACTGCTGCTACTTGTTCCATGCCTACGACGGGAGCGGCCACTCCGTCTTTCGGTGGTCTCCAGGGAGCTCTGTGCCTTGGTGGAGCATGAGTGCCTCTTCTTGCCACTCCAGGGAGCGTGACGCGAATAAGAGTCTCTGCGGGCGCCAAGAGGGGCACGCCCATCCTCTGCGTCCTGCTCAACTGTGATCTCTAATATCTGGGGCACATCCGCCACACAGTTATGACCCCGGCGTGCCACGCTGCCATTAACCCTTTGGGATACCAAAGGGAGTGCTGACCTGTTGCGAGAAGGGCTGGGTGGTTCTGGTGCGCTCTCTCGCTGGACCTGGTCCACATTCTGACAAAATGTATCTAGCTGTGTCTGTGGTTGCACTTCCCCACGGGAACCTCCATCGGGGTGGAGCAGAGACTGACATCCCCTCTTCAGGTTGCTCCACACCTTGCCTACCTTCTCCATGTGGTGGGGGCACCTGTACCTGAAACAGGAGAGAGCACATTACTGTCTGAGCATTTATCAGAGCACAAACGACTGTGTCTGCAAGTCAAGCCTAGAGAGAAAATGCACATAAACTGCGGAGCGATTGGTGAACATTAGGGATTGTAGAAGAGCAACACTGTTAAGTGACTGAGTGATTAAAGTGTTGCCAGGCAGACTCGCAAGGAACTCAAGGCCAGCGCTAAAAATGAACTCATGGATATGCTCCCAGCTCCCAGACCTGCTGCCATGGGCTGAGTTACAATGCCAGTCTGGGCCTGTTTCTCTCTCTGACCAACTAATATTCAGCAATTCTACATCTAAATTTAATTGAATATGACTCCAAAAGAGTAATGCTAGCAAATGCATGACTGAGCTGTAGCATGAACAACTTTTCTAACAAGTATCTCTGCTGGATTAAAGAGGTTTCTTGACAGGTCTTGCTTGCTGTTCAAGTCTCCAAGTGGCAATAAATTGTGTGTGTCAGGTAATCCCTACTGCATTCTGAATGCACCACCAACCTTCTTTGGCTCTTCACGGTAAACTAGTCATTATATGAGTCAGCAAAAAATAAAGTTGCCCTGCCACTGAGTGATCTCCCATAAGGTGAAGCCTGAGCCTTAGTACTCCTAGTGCCACTCATAAGTGGCTTCTTTACTGAGCATCTGTACTCTGGCTGACCTCTCTCTTTTCAAAGGATGAACTTTTCTCTGGTTCAGACAGTTCAGCAACCACCCAAATTCAAATTCAGGTCTTTTCACAAAACCTCTGTAACTAACAATTTATTATAATATAAAACATAATTCAATTATAGTGTCTCGCACAACATCTACAGAAGCGGCTATACATCTTAGGAGCCCCCTTTTGCCCTGTTCAGTTGTCAGGACACCCACAGGACCACCACAGAGCAAGTATTATTTGGGCGGTAGATCATTCCCTGCCCTGCAGTGACAATGACTGATGTCAATGACTGGTGCGTTAGTGTGTGTTGCGCTGGTACAAGCAGATCAGACACAGCAGCGCTGCTGGGGTTTTTAAACACCTCAGTGTCACTGCAGGACTGAGAATAGTCCACCAACCAAAAATATCCAGCCAACAACATCCTGTGGGCAGCGTCCTGTTGTGATCACTTATAAGAGACTAGAGGATGACCAACACAAACTGTGCAGAAACAGATAATGTCTCGGACTTTACTTCTATAAGATGGACCAACAATGCAGGATTCTTTTATAGGGTTCAAATGATTGGACACAGTGTTTAAAAACTCCAGCAGCACTGCTGGGTCTGATCCACTTGCACCAGGAAAAAGGGGGCTAACAAAGTATGCAGAGAAACAGATGGACTATGGTGTGTAAACGCGGAACTTCAGAGTGCACCTACATGGTAAGAGGAGCCGATAAAATGGAAAATG
>JAILXH010006980.1:0-10183 GCA_023558415.1 Piaractus mesopotamicus | reverse complement strand
TCGAGGAGGACTAACAAGGACACATGATCTTGGTCAGAAAATAATAATAGATCATTTACAATTTTTATTAGTGCTGATAGAAAGAGAGCATGCATATGTGTGTCGATGATTATGTAAAAAGAGAAGAAATGTTGCCTTTTTTGTTCCCTGAACAGAGAGAAAAATGGCGCCATATTCAAATGGTGAAACGTAGCATTTGTGAGCAAGTTTTATTGTATGTTAATTAGATCAGCTGATCCTTTGTTCCAGATGATGGTTGAATTTAAATGAATGTGGTGCACTGAGCACAAAATCAGCTTAACATTAAAATCTAATGGTGCAACTTAGCTCTGTAATATCCCTTTAATAGTCCTTAGCTCTATCAAGATGAGACAATGCTGAGACATTAGGATGGTATGTTAGTGAAAGGAGGGATCATATATAAAGATTAGATCTAATTTGCTGTGTGCATAAGTCTCTGAGTTTAGGTGATCTGAACAAAACTGGTTAAAAACAAAAGCATAAATACCTACAAGATGCATTAAACTTTACAGACTTTGAGTGTTCTTTACCTATGGATATGGATATTATTTTCCAAATATCCAAACTTCATTGTCAAACATTCCTGTGTGGATTGTGGAGAGAATTTTTACAGTTCCCCCAGGGATGAAAAACATCGTCAAGGGGTTACTGGAAATACGTCAGTTGGTCCAGGAAGAGTCTTGTCTACAGTTTCAAATAAAGGCCACTGCTCACCTTTTGAAAGCTTGACTGAGATTGATCTTGAATGTTGATTGGTTGCTCAGGCTACAGTTACTTGATTTGACTTGAAGTATATTAACTATTATAAGATGGGCCTACCAGTAGTTAGTTCCTTTGTTCTCAGTCTTATTGTCCATGTAATGTACATAATGGGGACAGGCTGAATGGGAGCCTAGAGGTCTAAACATATGGTGAGGGACATTTCAGAGAGAAGGGAAAACAGTTAAAAGGAATCTCCTAAGACCTAGGGGCACTGAAGATGCCCCTTTTCCTTCTTTGAATGGAAGTTTGCTTTGAGAATTTCCGATGGTACTGACACCATGTAGGCTGTAGCATTTTTCAGAGATAATCATTTATTGAAAGTCTTATTTAATGCTATATATTCATGTAAAAAAACAGGCAGCACATTTTATTTATTTATTATATTATTTATAGATTGATTTTTTTTTTTTTTCAGAAAATGACATCAGGATGCACCTTGGCAATATTGGTAAATCATGTTCTCTTATTAAATAAACATTACATGTATTAATACACACACACACACACACACACACAGAAACTTTGGCCAATAGCATTTATTCATCATACTGATACACTTGCACATTTATTTACTACTAGAAGAATAAGAATTCTAATTGCTTTTCAATCAGATTACTACATATGCTGAAAATACTCACTTATTTTACTATGTTTGTTCATAAAAAATCAATTCTGGAGATCCAGGTTCATCTGTGTAAACCATCTAGCTAGAAGTACTTACATTATAGCTACAGTTATTGCACAGCTATCATAGCTATATAGTTTATTCAACTTATGAAAGTGTCACTGTACATTGCTTACCAGCCTGGACACTTCGTCATATTTTCAGCACTGACCATTTTGTTGAGTTTGGAAGCAATTATAAAACAATTCGGTGTCACATTGAATTACTTAGTGGCCACACTAATACAGCTTTCCAGGTTTTAGAAATATAGTGTAGTGAAAAAGAAAGTACAACCAAATAAAAGGTAGTTTTTTCAGAATGTATGAATTTTTTATCTTCATTTTAAAAACCCTGAGGTAAAGGAGACCCAATCTAACAATTCAACCAATAAATTTATTGAATTTTCATTTCAAGCAAAAAAGGTGTGTCCTGTGGAATGTGGAGAACAACCTGAGAATTGTGTTTTATAATGTAATATTTCATATTTTTATATACGGTTTATATGTACTCTGCTAAAAACTTTGCTTAAAGCATCTACCATGAACAGTTCAGCTGAAAGTTGTATGAGTGAAAATATTACAGCTTACCATGCAGGCAGGGTTAATTCTAAAAAAAAGTAACTGGTGGGGGGAAAGCTGTAACATTTGCTAGAAAAATGTATAAAATGCAGAAAATATTAAGATAAATATGACAGGTGACAAGAGCCTGTTTAAAAATACTGGCAAATTTATTTTAGACCAGAAAGTACATCTTGCATCTAAAATAGGGTTGGGCAACATGACAATATTTATTGTTATTGTGATAAATTACATAACAATGTGCTTTTCTGAGCATATCATAAATATTGTGAGTACTTCTAGAACACTGAACATGTGCATTGTTACATATTGTGTATTGTGAATATTGATTTGCCATTGCCTGTTAAACTGGTATATATGTTATGTGCTATTATATTTGTTTGCATGCATATATCTTTCAGATTTAGACTGGATTTCTGATCTGACACTTGTGCTGGTGGGTAAGACTGGAGTAGGAAAGAGTGCAACAGGAAACACCATCCTGGACAGAGAAGTGTTAAAATCAAAGTCCTCTGCTGAATCTGTGACAAGAGAAACTAAAAGAGCTGATGGGTTAGTGGAGGGTAGAAACACCACAGTCATTGATACTCCTGGGCTTTTTGATACAACAATGGATGAGACATCAATAAGGGGAGAATGAAAAAGTGTTTTGAGATTATACCAAAACCATATGGACTTCATGCCATTCTGCTTGTTATGAGCCTGACAGAGAGGTTCACTCAAGAGGACAAAAATACTGTGAAGTGGATCCAGGAGAACTTTGGAGAAGAATCTCTGAAATACACCATCATTCTGCTCACTAAGTTTGATCAGCTAAATGGGACAAAGCTGAAAGATTACATAAAGGATTCACAAGACATTACAGATGTGGTTAAAAGCTGTGGTGGCAGATATCATGCAGTAAACAACAGGAACATGACAGATCATATGCAGGTTACAGAGCTGCTGAAGATCGTAGATAAAATGATACAGGGACGTATCTACACCAATGAAATATTTAGCCAAGCCCAGAAAAAGATTGAACGTGTTAAAATGTTAGCAAAGGCAAAGGATGTAGCTGTGGCAGTGGGATCAGGAGTAGGAATTGTAACTGGTGGGGTACTGCTGGGTGTAACAGGACTTTTAGTGGTACCAGCTGTGGCAATAGCAGCAAGCAGTGCAGTGGCTGTGGGAACGGGCATCAAGCTGACTTTGAAGAAGGTTAAGAGTATGAAAGAAAAAGAGGCAAAAAATCGAGAAAATAGTAAGACTCACATTGACGAGTCTGAAACCACACAAGAGCACAAGTAAAGATTATAGATAGACACACAACGACAAAATAATATTTGAAATACATTGTACAGTCACAAATTGCAATGATAGGATGTAACAGGCCTTAAACCAAACAAAAAAAATACCTGCATAAAAATTTAGTCCTGTTTTATTATGTCTAGACTTAATGTCTTATAACCTTCAAATATCCATGTTAAAGATAGAGCTGCCGTAAGTGTGAAAAGTGAATGTACACAACTGCTAGCGTGGTGCTAACATAGCATTGAGCTGCGGTAGCTGATAATTACATTTCTGAAGTGCATGGCTGGTGAATGTTAATTAATTCAAAATTAGTATGAAATTAGTGTTTATATTTTAAAATTGGAATTAATTAGGGTATATTTTAAGAAATTGTCTTCCTATAACATTCCCATACCCTTAACAATAACCAACATTTAAGATACTGTGACCTATAAAGAGCCTTAACCATTTTTATTTCTTTTCAAACTCTCATCTCATCAGCTCTGTGTACATTTGCTACCTTTTAGCTCGCAAATTAGTAAACAACAAATACACTGTTTCCATAAATTAGGTTAGCTATTTTTATTATTATCATTATTATTATTTTGTGAAGAGTGAAGTCTTTTTTCCTCCTTTTTTGCATTTTATTAATATGCTTACATGTAGCATTAACAAAAATTATGTGTGGTTACTGTCGTCTATTAGCATCAGCATCAGCCCTCCTTCTTAGGCATCAGTAACAGGAACAGTAATCCTAATTGTAATCTTGGTTGAGGGCCCAAATTGCATTCCGGAAGAATCTCCTCCTTATTCGCACTGTGTTGGCCTTCAGGGAGCAGTAGTGTTTTCCTGACTGCAATAAAATTAAATTTTGATATTTTGAGTAGGTGGGTAGTGATTTGGATGGGGGTAACACAGTGAGGGTGTGGAGAAAAAGGGAAACTTTTCACATCAACATTAATTTTTGTTTTTTTGTCCATATTTTTAAATTCTATTTGTCATATTTCTTTCAGTATTCTTTTCTGAGGGGGTTGCCACCTCAGAATAATTCTCCTTTTGACCCATAGGTCATAAGTCTGAAGAGCATTTTTGACTACCATTGTAAGTGTGATGTTAATGGAACCTCATGTCCTCCTTTTTAAACATCCTGAGGAAAATTTTTGACCTAAACAGAGTAAATTCTGGATACAAAATAAGTTATGACTTTTGGAATTTCCTTTCCTTCTGTCACACATACACATCTCATTTCCCCACAGAGAGAAAGACATCTGGCCATAAAACAGATAAGAAAGGCCAAGATAGCACCAGAGATCACCCTGAGTTGAGGGATTAATGGGACCTCATGAATCTCTTTCTCTATTTAATTTAGGACCTTGCCAGAGACTGAATTTTAAACTCAGTTTCATTCTGTTTTCCTACAAATTATGTGAAAGATCAACATTTAATCGAATGCTAAATCAAATGACTCTCCTTATTCAAACTGTGAAAATACCTCTGTCACTGTTAAAATGCTATATTGTCAGAAATGAATTAATTAATCATTGTCAAAGGTGAATTAATACAATACTCCCTACATTTAATAGATATTGTATGATTTGTGAATTGTAACCCAGTTTTATGAATCTAGGTTATTATGTTGACCTTTGATCATTTGTAACTGTTTTTTTTTTTTAAATATGAAATCCATATGTTCCTTTAACTCTTTCCAATCTTATATCTGCTTTTCTTTCAAGTCTTCATGTAGTATTAAGAAGTAGAATTATACTTTTGTAGCTTGTGTGACTATATATATACTTTAAGCATATAAAAGTTTGTCATAAATATCTACATGATGTTAAGGATAACTGGACCACATACTCAACCTTGATTTTAATCCACTATGTAACTTCTTTTCCACTATGGTAGTTTTGATTTATACTAATTTCTAAATTTTAATGTAGTTGTTGTAATGCAGTTGCATTCCTTTGTCATAGTAGTCACATTTCTTTTATGAAATAGAATGGTTAGAAATTCATAAAGTAGCTTTATGTAACCAGGTTGTGGATTACTTTTAGATGAAAGAATCTGTAAGTTCAATACTTACTTGTAATAGTTACTATTGAAACAGTGATGTTTTATATATGAATTGCATGCTTGTGTTCTTTTACTTAAGCGGTAACAATGCTCATGGTTGTGAAGTTTGTGTAGTATAAAATTGCCTCAATGGTGAATTTGAGCAGCCAGCAGACAATGATACTGCATGTGCTGGCAAAGAAACTGATCATGAAAACTTTTTCCCCTACCTTAGCTCTGCCCACAACCAATATGTAACAGAAGAAGCAGCCCTCTCTCTCCTCTCCCAACATAGCAATTTGGTTCTGCAGATCTTCAATTTTAGTTTTGTTTGTTTCATGTCTCAGTTCTTTTCGTCTTTGTTCAGTTAATTTGTTTTCATTCACTCTGTAATCTAAAAAAAGTGTTGGTAGCCACTAGACTTCATTTACACGTTAAATAGCCACATCTAGCTGCATTTGTTTTCAAGTTTCAGCGATTCATTTTGAAGGTCTGATTGGTCACCATAAACTCTGTGAGCATTTTTTAAGAATAGGAACAGAAGTAAACACAGTGCTGAAGGAAATCCATTGGAAGAGTCTACTCTGGTGGCCACAGCCAACCATTGCAAGCCAACTGAAGAGCCGCCTTCCTCACCAGAGGCTGAGACAAGCCAGCTGGAAGCCTGCCTCACCATCCTGGTCCAGTCAGATGCAGTGGCCCAGAGGTTCACGTCTACAGCAACCTTGTCTTTGACCCATGGACCTTTCTCTGGCACATGCAAGCAGCGGCTTCTCTTCCTCAATGCGGCATGTGCATTACCACAGCTCTGTCTGAAGCGCCAGGTCGTAAGACTCACCCACACTGCTATTTTATGTGATTTCAGTCTCGCTGTGACACTGTTCTCTTGTTATGCAAACTTAGGCCAGTTCTACGTTAACATTAGTATTCTGTTCTGCAGGCTGTTCAAGTGCCATTTGATAATAATTTCAAGTCTCAGCTAAGTACAGTATGTTTATCTGGTAAATTTCATATTTCTGGTTCCTCTGCACTTTCTATATAGCTTTTGTAATCTATCATCTAGTTCTTAAACACCATTACTAATAAATTAACCTTTATTAAAGCTATCACTGTGGTTCTGTGAATGTAATTAACACAATCGTTCAATAGATTCCTGACAGCAGGCAAACCCTAACCTGAGATTAACCCAATTATCTGTGTTTTTAAATAGCTGGTTTAAGTGACCTTGTCTTGCTACAGTATGTTATCACTAATTTTAAGTATCATAAAAAACAGTTTTGTTGGACAACTTCTTTAAATAAATGTGACAAAGGCATTTTGGACTATTGTTTATTGTTCCTCATTGTTCATTGCATTCAGTATTAATTAATGCCTTTGCAATTAATACTACTACTTTTGCTACAGTTTGTAACTACTATTATGGTTGTTGAGGAACATTGTTCTTAAACACATGGACAATTTACTAATGCATTTTTGCTGAATCTCAACCATTATTGTTCATGAAGGACTCTGGACCTCTTTTATACTCAAACATGATTACATCAGCTCTTTTAAGGGGTTTGTCGAACATTTGACAAGGTTCCTAGTCTTATACTGTCCCTGTCACAACTTTTTTGGAACATGTTGCAAGCATCAATTTCAAAATGGGTGTAGATTTACAAAAAGCAATAAATTTGATAAGATAAAATCATTTTACAAAGACTCCCATAGTGAAGGCAGCATTGCCCTTTGTATGGACTGTTCTTCCCACAACAAGAGAATCTAGTTCTCTTGGATGACTTGCTGGTGCACGGAAGCTCATTTGACTTTGCCATAACCACAAAGTACTAGAAATAATTAGCGCAGCAAGATTGAAATTGCACCTTGAGAAATGCAAATTCATGTGCAAAGAACTGATCTTCACCTCTGTGAAGCTGGCCCCCCATGTGGTCAGAAATGGAATAAAAATACTACTGTTTGTGCTGTGTTTTTGCTGGTTTGTGCCATAGGAATCATTGTTTGTGCTGACAATATTTTTTGAGAAATTAAGTATTGTGTTTTATTTCCTGTGACATCACTTAGCCCTCCCATCAATGTCTAAATTGCACAAAAATGGTCTCATTCATTTGGGCTATGTTTGTGCTGGTTTGTGACACTGAAAGAAATGCTTGTGTTCTTTTAATTCTTAAGTTATTGGATAAACAGGTTTTGTCACTAGCGATGACATCATTTACCACACAATTGACACTGGCTGATGGTGAAGATCTGAGAAAGGCCTTTTTGCCTCCTGAGAAGCCGCTGTCCCTGATTACTACAGAATCATCTGCCTTTTTCATCTTTAATTATTCAGCTCCCTAACTGCATTGAGTAGATGTCAAGAGCTGAGTAAAAGTGAAGATTAAATTGTATACTTCAGTCTCTAAAAAACATTTTCAAAACAAATCAAGGGTTTTTGTGAGATTGCACATAGTTTGTAGAATAAAACATTAATGTTGGCGTTCCAATGTATTGTGTGCTGATGTTAATTTGTGTCTTGTTAAAATGCTCACCAAATATCAACGAACAATTTACTGGAACCATGAAGAACATAACAGATTCTAACAGCAACCAATCTCAAAGGATTTCCATAAAAAATAAATAAATGATAAAAGGTTACACTTCAAATTAATTCTTACAACCATGAAAAATAGTACTAAAACATACAAATAAATAAAGTAGACAACAAATCAGTCTGGATTGTCTTCAATCTGGACAGGTTCTATGAAAAAAATGACACAAAGAATACAAACAAACTTTGCTGCCATCACATAAAAGCCCTGTGGTCCCTGTAGTGTCAATCTTTAATCCAAAGCCCTCAATTTGCAGCCGTAACGTAGGTAATTTCTGGTCTTCATATCTTTAGAAGAGTTTAAGCTACAGACATGATACACATATCAGGACATTCGGCAGACCTGGCCCTAACTAGCAAGCATGTCATCAAGATGCAAGGTCAGCATCAGTGAGTAATTCAGCTCGAAAAATCACCCAAAATCCTGTTATTATTGCCCTGACTTTTGGCCTTCATATTCCTAAAAAGAGTTCACACATCAGATCACTCATCAGACTCTGCCCTCACCATCCAAAGTGATTTCATCCACCTGTGATCGTCCGTCAGCCAGCAATCCAGCTCCAAAATCACCCAAAACCCACTTGCTACTGTTGTATTACATCTCTGCTGTTAGCCTTTATATTATAAGCAAAGGGTTAAAACAGTGACATGATTCACGCACCAGACCACTGAAAGGAACCTGCCATCACTAGCCAGAGTGAGAGAAACCAGCTCTAATATCCCACAACCCAGAAATACAGCACAAACACACAGCCAAATCACTGTAAAACCTGCCATTAGCTCTCTGCTTTAGCCTTCATTTGGCAACAAAAAGGTTAAAAACAGCAACGCAAATCACACATTGCATTGACCACCAGGACTTACCCTGTGTGACATTAAGTTTTAGCAAAGATCCAGTCAGTAATCCAGCTCAGAAAACCACTGTTTAGATCTTGCATTCACGCCCATTTAAATGCCCCATTTAAATCCCCACAGCAACACATTTGGTCTAAAAAATTCCATCGTGTCTCAGATAGTCATCTGATTGACTGAGACTCTGAGGTTAGTGCTGATCATCAGAAATTTACAGCTAAATACACATAAAAAACACTCAAAATGCAGTCACACATAAAATTGAGGCTAAACACTAGTCATGCCATGTGTGCATGCTGCTGAGCTGAATGAGTGGGGAAGGGGCAGAGAAACATGAAAAACATGACAAATGCAGTGTGCCAACCCACTACACTGAGTGCACTTTCCTTTTTTCCCACAAACAGGCCCTAGAACACAATTTAACAGATGAATAACAATAAGTATGATTATAAAATGAATAATATTTAGCTCTGTCTTTCAGTTTACACTGATTTTGAGTATTAAAAATATCTGATATTAAATATGCAACTCAATTTGTAATTAAAAAATAAAGCTTGTGTTGCTGTGGATCAGATTTTCCGCACTCAGCCTGAATCCAAGAGGACAGAAAATCAATAATAACATGTCCGCCGTATGCTAATTCTTTATTTTTGCTCATAATAACCAATAGAATGAATCACCATCAGATGGGATAGGGTTTTTATGCTATAATAATAGTAATAATAATAATACTAATAATAATAATAATAACAATAATAATAGTAATAATAATAAGTATTATTTGTCCTACTTGGTGTGCACTCCAGTGTTAATCTCAGTGTGTGACTGAAGGTCAACTCATGTTAACACACTGACTGGTAGTCACGAAGTTTATTTGCATAAATTCATTCCAGAACAAGAGGGCAGATTGAGGATGTGCATCAGTGGTTTGATGGGGCACTCGTATTTTTATATTGTCATCTCCTGCTTCATTATTACACATTTTGACACATTCTGTTTGATGTAATATAAACAAAGCATTTTGTTTTCATATCTTTGTTCATGTCATACATTTATGCTGTTTAAATTATTAAAAACCCACCTTCCCACGTCCCTGAAAGAAAATGAACTGTTTTTTCACACACCTGCCAGATTCATTCTACTGACTCAATGAAAGAGATTCCTAAAGAAGGACTGATTCTGTTTGAGGCTATACTGATGCCTCATGATACTGATAATAGATGATGCTAACAGCTGAGACAGGGTCAACATGTTCTTGTAAACATGCTGGACAATGTTCATATGGAGAGAAATACAGAAAGCTTATATAGACCAAAACAGTTAACATCTCATATGCTTTGCACTCCAGTGCTAAAATATATCAAATGCACATATAGTTAAAGCTGAATAATTTCA
>JAILXH010006972.1:5613-16711 GCA_023558415.1 Piaractus mesopotamicus | reverse complement strand
AACAACAGCAAAGAATTTATTTCCAGGAGGGTAACGCAGCATTTTGTACTAATCCTGATTTAAAAAAAAAAAAAAAATTGTGGTGAAACATCAATTACTCAAATAGTGTTTACCTTTAAATATTTAGAATTGTACACACTAAATGCTGCTGTTGTTGATATTAGTAAGCCTATATGTTACTAAAACTGTTACGGTCCAAATTGGCCATTATTTTTAAACTGATTTTCCCGACTTTTACGACTTTGTGTGGTTCATTTTTATATATATTTTTTGTCAAGAGACAGCTAGAAACCTTATAACGACAGCAGTTAGATTTTAAACAGATTTTATTGTCTTTCTGGTCATTTTAAGCCAAGTGTCTAATGTGGCTAATTAGCTACATTGCTTGCTAAATCAACAGATTGATTTATGTGAAATGACATACTGTACTGTTCTGCACACTCACACAAATATGTACATATATAGAACCAGGCAATACTTGTGTTTTCTCTACGTACACTCTTAAAAACATGTTTTTCAGGGGTTCTTTAGTAAAGACAATAATTCTATGAAGAATAATGAACACTCAAAGAATCATTTGCATGCTCAAAGGGTTCTTTACATGGTGAAATGGCTCTTCAGATTGATGGGGAGTGTGTTGTATATATATATACCACCAAAAATATATGTATGTATATAGAACCATATACAACACATTCTCCATCAATCTGAAGAACCATTTCACCATGCAAACAACCTTTTAAGCATAAAATAGTTCTCTGAGAGTTCATCATTTTATAATCATCTTTATGATGATTAAATAACATTTGAAGAACCATGTTTTTTAAGAGTCTACATAATTTGAAACAACACTATGAGCAAAAACACTTGTTGTGTAGAAGCTAGCATAAATGCTAGTAGTGTTAGCTTTCTAACTAGCTTATGTCACCTTAGGGTAAAATTTTTTACAAAGTAATAAGTCTAAAAATTCCAATGAACACATCGCATACTGTTCTAGGACACAGTCTGGTGCACTCATTGGTCATATAATAGTACTTGGTGGCTTTATCCTCACCTGAAATAGCTTCAACAGCAAGTGTTACCAAATACATTGACTGGGATAAATTCCTTTTAGAGCAGCTCCACCTTCTTTTGAAAGCTGGAAAATGGGAAAAACTTAAATAAAATCCATTAAAAGCCTCAAACACAGCAATTTGCCAACGTTTATGCCGTTTGTATTTACTGTTACTTAAAATGAGCTGCTTCCATATTGACTGGAATGCGAATTATCTATCTGGAAGTGTTTCCAACCTTAAAGTTTACAAACAATCTTACTTCTTCTGTTGAGGCTAATTCTGTTCATTATGTTTCTGGATCTATTTCCGTCTTTATTGCTAATTCCAGCTGTCTATCATTTGGACTCTTCTTAATCACCACAGCAATGAATAAATGCTGCATATAAGCAGACAGCTTGGAGAGTTTCATTTGTCTCCTGACTGACTACAGTCTCATCTGCTGCACCATCAAGTGGAGGGAAAAAGTACAGCACTACTTGAATCGCTGTTTGCCGACTTGCGCCAGAGTGACTTTCCTTTATCATTTCACAATCTGCCATCGCTGCAGTTCTCTATTTAAAGTGTTGGTTTTCACTCAGGAAATGATCTTCCTGCAGTGATATCTATTCATGTGCAACTTTACGGAGTGTTATTAATTTGAAATAAGGAGAAATCTGCACGGAAAAGTTCTAGATATTTGCGTAAGATTTTACAAACAGAACAGTTAACAGCAGCGGCAGAATCTGACATCATCTTCCTGCTTTGATCAAAGAAATGATTCACTAACTGCTGAATATGCACTGCAGAGTCGTTGATGTGACATGAAGATAAGGATCTTTTCTGTTGTGCTTAGAACAGTTGCCTACAGACAGAAATATCAGCAAGCCCCCACCCCACCTTCACCACAGTGTGTGATTTGGATCTGACTGTGGAACCATTTATTAGTTGTAGGATTTATTACTTTACAGTGCACATGTTGCTGACACACACCTTGTAGATGAGCATTGCCAATAGAATTGGACTGTACGGAACAGCGGCACCTATGGTCACCATGCTCAATGCCAAAGGTCAGATAGAGGGATATAAAGCCCTCCAGCACTGGCCTGTGGAACACGGAAACAGGGTTTTCTGGAGTGATGGAGCTCCATTCAACACCTCTGGGGTGAGTTTGAGTGGCATTTGGGATCCAGAACTAATCATCCAACAGCAATACCTGACCTCACTAATGCTCCCATGGTTGAATGCAGTCAAATTCTCACAGCAATATTCTAACATCCACTGTGAAGCCTTCCTAGAAGAGTAAAGGCTGTTACTAAGCAAAACAGAGACAAACTCCCTATTAATACCCTTGATTTCAGAAGAAAAACTGGACGAGCAGGTGTCTACAAACTTTTTCCAGGCCTTGCCTTGATAAATTGGTGCTAGACTTGCATGATTACAGAGGTATTTACTGTCTGCCAAAAAAGAACACGTTTTCACCACAGATGCTCATCAGCTAGTACACTAGCTCTCCAGACTCAAAGTAAAATAACCAGAAAGGAATTTAGAAACAACGAGAAAAAGCCAGCATGGTGTGAGTGACCCACAGACTTCAAATCCGTGTCACGTTTCAGAGCTTGACAAGAAAGTGGACCGAGACAGCAGACAAGAAAGTGGACCGAGCGACGTGGGAAGTGATGTCTGCCTGAGGTGCAGAGCTGTGGGTTCGAGTATCTTATCAGAACTGTCACTGACTCAGCATAGGCCCCCAACTGCCTGTGTGTGGAATTAGAAACGTCCCACGGTGCGCGGTTGTTCGGGTGAGCGAAGGGTCCCGTGTAAACAAACAGAAGAGTGGAGCCCTCTTGGCAGTCACAACACTAAACCAGCCTCAACCGCTTATCACTTCAGCCCTCCAACCTACCTGTATCTGCCTCATATAGCAACGGGCTAAGAAAACGCATTTCAGCAGCTGCTGCTTATCTTCCCTAATGCGCACTGAACTCTGAAAAACAGAGCGGGTGGGGGGCTGGGAGGGGCAGACAGTTGGGTTTTGGGGGGGTGTAAAAAAAAAAACCCTGGCATATGTGATCTTCTTCGTGGGAGTCAAGCTGAGACAAAATGGTGGAAACGGATTGCGGCGATTTTGACAAAACAAACAAGAACCTGATTTGTTTTGCTTTGCTTGCAAACTACAGTAAAAAGATCCTATCCAGCAGATGGATAGGAGGTTTTCTTTGACACGTTTCCCTCCATGATGTCTGTTTTTTTGGGATGTGTTTCTCCCACCCTTTGCACTCTTACTCCTTTAAAGAAGTCAAGAGGTATTACTGTCATTTTGGTGTACTGTACAAATGGAATTGTATAATTACATATGTAATTACAGTGTAATTAATTATATTTACATTCAATTTACATTCTGTCTTAAAAGAAAAAAAAATTGAAAATAGCACAAAATTGAAAGGGTTGAAATGGTTGTTTTTTTTTACAAAACAAGCATAATAACTGCTTCTCATCAAATTCAAATCCAGATGAAATGTTCCGCTGAAGACCGCTGAAGTTGTGTCATCATTCTGTAGTCGACATCGTGCTCATTTTAGAAACTCGTAGTCTGGATTTCTCTATGGCAAAAATGAAAGGGATTTTTAAAAAGTGCACTGTGGTTAAGAAAATGCATCCAAACTCAATTTATTATATCCTTCATACGTTTTCCACTGGATGTCACTGGATCTCCTGAATTATGAGTTGGTTAAGAAGTTGAAATATGAATTTTGCTGCATGAGCGCTAGCACCGCTACGCACTGAACTAACATTATAAAGCAGGCAAGTACACAAAAATACCAAAAAAATAAAAACAAGCAGGCTTTGTCCAGTGTGGTAGTAAAGCTTCTTTGGCAGTGGCAGGGTACATACGAAGTAGCTGATGTTAATATATGACAGTGTTGAAGTGTAATAGTAGACTTACGTTTATGCGACGTCATTCGGTGCACTGGATTGCTAGCTTGCTGTTAGCACAGAGGTGGCAAAGTTCATATTTTGTGTCCTTAACAAACTCATAATTCAGTGGAAAATTTACAAAGGGCTAAACTATCAGGTTTGAAAGCTTTTTGTGTATCATAGGGTGTGATAGCTAGATAGACAGATATCTAAAAAAATCCTGTTCACTTTTGTGATCCCAAAATTCTGCTTAAACCCAGAGTTGCTAATGTAGGCATGATGCCAACTACAGAATGATGCACAACTTCAGAGGTCTATTACAGCAAGCTTTGAGTGGGCAATAATAGCAAATTACACCATGCTTTTAGCATCTCAAGCAATAACTGCAACTCCTAAGGGTTAAACGTGCAGATTGCTAAAGTGGAGGGGAGCAGAGCAGCAGTGCTGGAGGTTGGAGGCCGCGTCTCTGCTGATATCCATTCCAGATGCTGGCTAGACTCGGCGGAGCCAGGCCCGTGGTACCGGGGTTAGATTTAGTTGTCTTTTTCTCCAGGTGTGATGCCTCATGCTGATTCCTCCACATGTTCGGCCGGCCTTATCCAAACACACCGGCCCTCCCCTCCCCTCTCTGGAAGCCCACCCACAGTAGCAGGGTCTGTTACCCAGCGCTGCTTGAGAACACCAGCCTACAGCCTACTTGGCCCTGCCTGTCGCTAGCGTCACGCTACAGGCTGTCAGTCAAACACCTTCGGGGAATTATCAACCTGAGAGGGGAAGAAAACCTCTTTGAGTGGCTTTTTCATGTGTTTAATCTCCCTCGAGGCCTCTCTTCAAACTGCTACCCCCTAGCATTAGCCCCTGGTCACATCTGTAGCAGCGGTGTTATGGTTGACCTTCTTGTAGGTCATCTGAGCTATCAGCCTGCAATACGAGCCTGGTCAACACGGCTGTAAAGCATATTAAAGCTGTCACATTTCAAGCCTGGTTGGTTTTTAAGACAGAGCACCATTAGGTAATGAAGGAGAATCCAAATTTGCACCAATACTGCAGCTTGTTAATACATTTTGGTTAAATTTATGGCCTACCAAATGTCTCGCTAATAGCGCAACTTGGCTAAAGTAAGCAGTGTTACAGTTACAGCTTAGTGTTTCTTCGGATAAGATGACTCAATTCTCCCAAAGGAAGATCAAAGTTCCGTTCTTCACAGCATGAGTGTTTTAAAGCATATCTACACTGTTTAAAAAAAAACCCATCAGATAAAATATTTTTGAGGCTTTTTGGTTTCTTCCTGTAGGAAACTGCTATTAGAAACATAAGAAATAGCTTTACATGCCACCCAGCTCAAAGCAAAGGAATGTTTGCTACATAATCTTTCTTACATAATTCTGGTCACGCCTCATGCATGAACAGAATTTAGATATTAGAATTTGCTCAAATCTTGTTTTTAATCTTATTTGGATCATGGAATGTTTCGACAGGTTGAGTCTGCATGGAAGCACAAGCAGACCATAATATAGAGAAATGCCTTCCATATTTTGCTTTTGGCTAAGTAAGCAAAAAAGTAACTTTAATTCCAATACCTATCGTTCGTGAAATGTGGCAGAAGTGTAAATGTTACAATAAATAGCTCTTGGGTGTGATCTCAATCAATTCAGTACATTCCTATGCTGTTTTGTGCTAAATGAGCTTCCAATCTAAATACATAAAAGTATGTAAAAAATAGTTATGATTAATGAAAGTGGAAAAGAAGCATCTGCACAGTAAAACCGAAATATAGTTTATTTAACTTACATCTCTTATACATGAATGAATCAGTGATTTTTTTTTTTTTTAATGAATCTGTGAATGTTTTGAATTTATACAGGGGAATGTGGACTTCTTCAAATTTTTTTCCCCAATTTTACTTTATAAGGCTTATTTGTAACACTGTGTTATAACACACAGCATCTAGGCTAACCCCGTCATGTGGAGGGCGCATGTTATTCACATGTTTCAAAGCGAGTTATTCACATTCCCAAACAGTGCTACATCACAGCTCAGTGACCAATTTGCACCTTTATGGTACAAAAACAAGGTGAATCTCAAGAAACATCTGCCCAATTGCTGTAAAAATGCTGTGAACATCACAGATGAGGTTGCCATGGGGATACAAGGAGATGACCATAAGAATGTTCTTGAATACGTTTAACTACATATGAAGAAAACATTACATTCTTACATTTTACCCCTAAACCATTTTATCCACGAAATTATTTTGGTAGTATCAAAGACCCATATTATTATGACTTTTTAATATGCGAATCTCACTACCATGAGGGTAAGCAGTGGAATGAATTGAGATGTTCTGCAGTGCATAAGTAATTATTGATGTAAAATTGATCAACTTTTCACACAGATGTACAATAGCGCACAAAAACAACATTATAGTTTTGAACCCCATATTAATGCGACAGTCAAACCACTTGAACATTTCCATTTTCTCCACAAACTCTCCATGGGTGGCTGTTGGATTCTAATCTCCTCTGGCTTGCATATCTTTATTTTATTCGAGCAGTAGTGTTCCCTTTACAAAGCGCAACTTAGTGAGGACTATTCCCATCAATGCAGCTGAGGTTCCGATTCAGATTCAGTAAATGTCACTTGTTTCTTTTTATTTTACTTGTTACTCAAACGTTTTGTTAGACCTACTTTCTAACTACCGAGCAAACATTTTAGTGCTTCTCCCCTCCAACTCTGGACATATGTTAATAATTCTGCAAAGAAAAAAAAAGAGTCTTGAGTACTGGGAAAAGAAGCGAGAGATAATTATATGTTGAATTATCAAGATCCCGCTCTAAGTAAATGTTATTGTTCAGAGCTCATTGCAAACAAGAGGGCAAGGGATTATCCTAAGAGCTTTCAGATGGCACCAAAGAGGAGACGAGCCCCGAAGAGGCACATGGCATCGGAGACACGTTCTCAACAGTTCTGACTGCCCTGTGTCGCTCACACACTCAGTCCAAGTATGGAGACCCAAAACCATCAGCATCATTTCCCGTCAGTGCTGCGGACCGGCGTAAGGAGCGTCGAGCTGGGGCTGCGAAGTAAAAAAAAAGGAACCTGGACCCTTCTAGGGCCTCGTGGCTGGTATTAATTTCTGGTGCCTATTGGCTTGCATTCCCTGGCACTCTTCAGGACTCTGAAGGGGTGTTACTGGAAAGCTGGCTACAGAGGGATCTGGAGTTGATAATCGTTCCTGTCCAGATCTGCCAGCATCTGTACCAGATCTTACAGGAGATTTGGACTGTTGCGCTTCTGAGTGGGGAGAATGAAAGCAAGGAATCTTCTGGAATCATTCATCATCACCACTTGAAAACGAGGGAAGACTAACAGTGCATTGCTTTCTGCCATGACGAGAGCCTAATACCACAGTCTCAAATACCTTTCAGACGTTTCAGAGTGCTTTGTCTTTGTCAAAAATTACTGTACCAGATTGTTAAGAGGAGGAGGAGAATACAAGGTCAGAAAGCAGCTATCCAAGGTTAAACTTAGATATGAAAGCCATGCACTCTTAAAAATAAAGGTGCTTCTTGGGGATGCCATAAAAGAACCGCTTTTAGGTCCCTAAAGAACCTTTCGATGGATTGTTCTTCAGAAAAACAAACATTTTTGTAAAGGAGATGTGTGAGTGTGAAGAACCTTTTGAAAGATTAAAGAACCGCCACATAATGCAAAGCTTCAAGAGCCCTTGAACTGGTGTGAAACCTTTACATTATTGAAAGGTTATGTTTCCATTTACAAGTCTCTTTTTACAACTGTCACCAAAAGTGTTTCTTTTATGGCATCACTAAAAGAACCCATTGTGGAACCTTTTTTAAGGGGGTGCGCACAGTACTTTTAATGTACATGTTCTTTGGGGCTATGCCATAGAAGAAGAACTTTTGGAGAAGGAAGAACCACCTTTTAACTCATAGTCCTTTAAAAAACAGAAGATGTTTTTTTTTTTTAATGTTTCTGCAAATCAACAGATTCCAACCAGCTACACTCTTAAAAATAAAGCTGCCAAAGGGGTTCTTTCAAGCATCACCTTAGCAGAACCACTTTTGGTGGAGGAACCTTTCAGTTAAGTGGTTTCAGTTGTGTTTTTCTGAAGAAGCATCAGTTTAAAGGTTCTTCTTCCACAAAAAGTGTTTTTTTCAATGGCAAAGCAGCTTTTTTGGCACGCTTTGCTTGTAAGACTGTAGAAGGCTGGAAACTGGAATAATTCAGACCTTTTTCACCAACCAAACATCCTCAGTTCCTTATTTATATAATCGTAATCCTACAGCGCACTAAAGAACTTTGCTAACTCCCTCAAGCCTTAGTTGGATTTTTCTCGCCTTTCCACCTCTAACTGTTCCAGCGCTGTGTGAACTCCTCTTCCCCAGGCTAATGTGTTTCTATTTAGGCAGATAGAAGAAGGAGAGCAAAATGACTCACGCCACAGAGGCTATACATCATAATACAGCTCTCTGGAGACACCGAACAGTTCCAGCAACAATCGCTACAGCGCTATTAAAGAGTGTCGGCTTCAGCGGGAGTGTGTAGCTCTGCTGCTCCTGCTCCAGAGTCCACAGAGGAATAATGTGGCTTGGAAATTCCAGCGGTTTGGGAAGCCACAGTTTCTAGGCAATAAGGAAATGTTACTAATGAATCAACATGAGGAAATATATTCCCTGTTTGTGATGCCAAGTGATTTTCAGCCCATCAAAAGGTCTGTTGTGTTAAGACATTTAAAATAAGTGGAAAGGCTTGCAGGAGTGCTTCACTTAATGGCACAGAGTGGCTTCATAGATGTTCCATAACAAATGGCATGATTTAAATGTGACTTTCTTTTTTTTTTTTTCTTTTTAACCTCTTAAATGGCTAAACTACTCAATCTAAACTATTCAATATCTTCACACATTTGACTCCGTACTGAGAATGATTTGGTGATTTTGATACATTTCTATTGGTCTTCTTACACAATATAAAGGACAACCGCCAAGTTTAAATGATGCTGAGAAATGAAAATTGACCAACATTTTTTGGCCACTATATGAAAGTATGAGCTTGAGAAACCGAAGTGTGCACTTATATGTGGGCCCCTGCATTTTAAGGTGATATATCATCACTGTCATACCAAAACCATGTAAAACTATTTTTATTTTATTCTTCATTTTAATCTAGCAGCTCTCTTTTACATTGTGTGAATATAGTCTAAAACCTCATTACATTAACTTTCATTGACAGTTAAGAACTTTTTTGCCTTACTGAAAAACAAGCTACCTGATTTCTCCCCATGTTTCACTTGATTGACTCATTTGTCATGAACATCATGTTGTTAGGTGCATGAGGATGAAGTTAAAATGAGTAAACCTTCTTGAGAGCTTCATAAGACAGGCCCATGCTTATTAGTTTTGGTGGAAATCAGTGGTGAATCGTGATTTTAGAGCTACACTCTAAAATGTGACGTGTTAAATAACAACACACCTACTTGCATTACCTGTTTAAACATTTTTTGTCACATTGTTTTCTGATTTAACACATTCTTTGGTGAGCATAACACAAAATGTGTCGTCTCCACCTGAACACACTGATGTGTCTGGTTAGATACAGGATGTGTTGTTTTTTAACACATCTGTTTTAATAGTGCAGGCCTTCAAATTCAGCCATAAGCAACATTAATACTTTCTGACGAGGCTGACGAGATTTTTCCGTTCCACCTTAAACCGTGCTGCAGTTATATTCTGGCACATTTAAGGCCTCAGTATACGTCTTGCAGAGATCACGATTACCTGGCTTTGGCAAACAATATGGAGCAATTGCATTAGGTCTTCTCTTTGGCTCTTGAAGTTCTAACCAATAGGAGAGCCCTCTTAGCTACGTCTACCACAGTGAAAAACAATTCTTGATTGTAGAGTTTTTCACAGTGCTAGGAATGTAACTCTTATTTGCATCTAAAATTTAACAGTGAAACAAGAGTAGTAGTGTAATACTTACAGACTTCAAATGCAATTATGATTTTATTGAATAAAAATGAACTAAAATTACAGCCATGCGATTTTTTAGTTTCCAAAAATCAATAGCACTTGGTCTAAAGGCCTAGAAGGCCCTTAGGGTCTTTTAAAAACAGGCATCTCCATTTCTTGAGAATCTGATTTTTTTATGTAATATTTTTATTACTTATTTGAGAAGGGCAGCTGTCCTTTACGTTGTGAGAATATTTTTTAAAGGCTGGACCAAATACTAATAGTCCAAAATTATTGGAATAAAGGGTTACAACTTTGACACTGATCGAGTTAAGAATGATTTCTCCTTCTTGAGGTTTTGTTACAAAAGCAATGATAAGGTCAACCACGCAAATCCCTGTTAGTCCTAGTTAGCATGCCTAAAACCTCACTGTCTCGCCTGCTGCCTTTTCTTGTTCATTGTGAGGAGCTGTTGAGCTCTCTGCTGGAGTGAAGGTGACCCAGAATTCCCCAGGACTTCGTGGCTGCCCGTTCCGCTGGTGCGATGCTAACACCGATCAGTCTGTACAGCTCCCTAATGCACCGTCCCTGAGAGCTCCTTCTCATTTGTCACGATGCCGAGACAGACGACCCTATCCCCACACCCAGATGAAGGTGACCCACTCGCCCGAGACTAACACTGGAGGCGGGGGCCACCGAGAGTCATTCTGTGTTCATCACACTTTGGTGTTTTATGCTTATTTTTTGCTATTTCTCACTATAACCAATGGCAAGTGTTAATAGAATATGAATTAACTACTGTCAAACTAAGGTGGTGCTCTGCCCCCTACCTCCAGCTTGTGTTCATTAAAAATTAACTCAGAAACTTCTGAGGCAGCTTCTGAGCAGTGAACTCAAGCTGACAACTCGTCACTGTCATAAGAAAACCTTGTACCTCTGAAATCGAACCATTGTAAGTAAAGGAAAACATTCCAAACATCTGTTAATGTAACTTAAAAGATTTTTTTCAAATTTTCTTTGCGTTCATTCTTCATGAACCGTTTCAAAATGATTTGTTCTTTCTTTGTGTTGGTTTGAACCCTATCGGTCCCCATAAAATACATGAGAAAACCCAAAAGGCAGTACACTGGTTTGCACTCAATTAAATCTAATTCTGATAATTCGATTAATGGCACTCGG
>JAILXH010006947.1:18066-31031 GCA_023558415.1 Piaractus mesopotamicus | reverse complement strand
ATACATACATACATACATACATACATACATACATACATGCATACGTATGTAAGTAGAGTTCATTGGTGTGAGAGCAATCCTAATATTTAATGCATTTTTACAGGCTATTAGTTAAAGATGGAGTACTTTTTGAGATGTTTAGCCAAATGGTTAAGTTGCTTATACTCCACATACTCCAGAGCAAAGCATAGTGAAACACTTATTAGGCTTCTAATGATGTAACGTCTGTTTGGCACTGAGTGTATGAGGCAATTAGATAAGTTCTGTCATCACTGCTCTAACGATGCGATAATGATAAAATCATACAGCGCTAAACTGAAGCCTGAACCCGACCCATGCTCACGACTATTTTGACAGGACCCATCGGGCTCGGTCAGGTAGCAGACTTCCAGTGCACGCTTGGTTTCTCTCATTCCCACGTTTTCAGACCCTTAAAACAACGTGCAATTTCTTTTGGTCACTAATATTAGGTCATTGTCCAAATAGTTAGCTATAGCCTGTTAGTACGAATTAAACATAGGATTAAGTTTTATTCTGGATGGCACTAGTCCAATAGGCTTTTTAGTGTACAGAGAGTGGTGGAAGACGAGTAGAATATGTAAGCTGTGGAATTTTTCACTGGCCAAAAATTATTTGTTCAGTTTATTCACTGTTAAACAGTATGTTTGAATTTTGCTCATAATATTACTAACCTGCATACATTGTTTCACAGCCCTTCCGTGAAGCTCTGCTGAAGGTGTCTTTATATTATTCCGCTCTTACCATATCAGTTGGAGGATGTTGCATGAAATACTAATGCTAATAAATTATCAGACCCCTGAAAGCCTAGATTTCTGAGCAGCACCACAGTGAATAATATTTTTTCAGGCATTAGCCATGAGCAAGCCTTGTGATGCTTTTTTTGCGCATGATTATGCATGATAAGCACGATTATCTGCCGAGGAACATCATTTGAGGGGGGCACTCATTCCCTTTCTCTCTGACAAATTGCTTGTGATTTTTCAGGCTGAGATGGATGGCTCTCTTGCCTTTTAGAGTGCAGTCATTTTATGTGATTGATTGCCATTTAAATCAGCAGTTTTGGCTTTATTGATTAGGCCTGAAACAGCATATGTGTCCACCTCGTTTTTATTGTCTGTCATGCAGCCCTGATCAGAGGCTGTGAGTTTGCAGCAGTGCACTGCTGGGAATGTTCCTAGCATGCAAATGGAGCTCCGGTCTGAAAGGATCTCTGTATCAGAAGCCCTGCAATGAAGCACTAGTGGATTCACCGTAGAACTCTGAAGCCCTTCTAGCGACATTAGCCTTCACAGCTTTACTCAGCTTAGCAGTCCCACTGAGAGTAGACCTGACTGGAGGTTAAGGAGTAGCATTTCCCCCCAAAACCGATAAGTGTTAAATCTTATTAACTAAAGGCAAATCAGGAGAACCCGAGGGTGGCAGGACAGAAAAGCAAAAAAAAAAGCCCATCTCCCACAGAAAGTTCAGCATGCTAATAGAACGATGAGCCTTCAAGCCAAAGTCTGATGTGATTGGGTGGTTGAGGACGTGTAGGGGACATTTATCACTGTGACACAGCACACTGACTCTCTTTGTTTGATTGGGTAAATTAGTGGGAGCTAATTTGCTTCCTCTGCAGAATCCTTTGCAGGGCTTTTCTTGTTGTGTTAATTAGGCTGGAAGAACTGTTTGGTATGCCACATGGCTGTCGGTCCAAGGTGAAAGGGAAAAGAGCTATATCATTGTTATGCATTGCCTGTGCTAGGAAAAATATGAATATTTTTATGGCTATCAAGTATAACCTGCTATTTTTGAGTGCTTCCACTGTTCTGTCAAATTGAGCATTTAAATTAAAGCCAAGGTAATCATCGCTTCATTCCAGAAATAACAGGTCTGATATAACCCAATTCCAAACTCATCATTATACTTATTAAAATTCTCAGAAAACAGCATTCATGTTTATGATGTTCAGTGATTTTCTAAAGTACAACTGGTGTCTAAAAGATGGACCACGAATGACAAGTCAGGTGAAATGTGTCTAGTGGCCTTAAATGATTCATCACCTGGTCACATGACAAAGCAGTAGCTGTCTGTAGTCGTTACTGTCCACACTGAGCTGTATAAATACAGCATGGACATTAGGCCTAAACTACTATTTGGACGGGATTAGCGTTACATGGGAAGGTGGGGTACTGTAAGTATAATGGGTGTTTCTCTGTGATTTTAGTCCCATCTGAATCCACTGTGTCTGTAATTGTTACAGACAGCACACTGCCATCACATCATCACATCAGTGAAGTGTCTAGCAGCTTTTACTTTCTATAAAATGAACTGTAGAAAGAAACCCAGGTTATATTAAACCTGTGCCAACTGTCATCTCTGCTAATATTCCATTATATCCTGTTGAAAAGTAGCTTTTATTTGTATTCTCTGTGGCCCAAATGAAGACTATGTATTGTCTACCTCAGCTGTATGACTGTCATCATTATAACAAATAAAATGACGCAATAAAAGTGATTTTGTGCAGTAATGTTGACTTTAAATTCCCAAGATAATGTCATTGCCAATTTCATTGCATTGCATTCACTTAAGTAGCCACTCCTAACTCTGTCATTTATACCAAGGTTAAATCATACAAATTTGTCATAAAGATTACAGGTGTGGTGGTTTATATTGACTATGAGCACCTAAAGAGTTTGTTTTTTTTAATCATTTTCTGATGGTGATGAAAATCTCTTTGGGAAACTATTTGAATGCCCTTTAAACTATTTCTATTCTCTGTTCAAATCAAAATTCCAGTGTTGTTATTGTTGTTATTGTTGTTATTATTATTATTACTATTATTATTATTATTAAAAATAATTTTAGATTTTATTAATGTTTAAATACAAGAGTTAGTACCTATAACATCATCAGCATTTGGATGCATAATACATATAATATAATGTGTTTGTTATTCTTTCAGGATGCTAAAGTGCGAGAGCAGCTGGGTGTGGCCACTATGGTGGGAAAGATAGAGAACAGAATGCTGACAGTGGTGACTGGTCCAGACATGGTCAACATCACCTACCTAAACTTCATGGCCTTCCAAGAAGAAGTGGCCAAGGTAATTAACTAAGTTATATATATATATATATGCATGTATATAATATTCATTAGCGACTGTGACCTGTAGTAGATGATGACAGAAACTGATGAATGGAAACAATATTACTTTTGTAATAACTGCTGGAATAAAAAATTATCTAAAATAGAATTGTTAGTCTCACCAGCCATGATTCAGAAGCCCTATATAATGAGCTATTTCTACTCTCATGTACAATAATATAGTGGCATTTTATTGGTGCACTGTATTCAGAATGATTTACTATAAGAGACTTAAAGGATATTTGAATATTAGAGGTACAACTTTTATCATTTGCTATGATTTTCAATTCTGAGGTCAATGTTCGATTCAATCTTTAATATTTTATGTTAAAAATGTATACAGAGTCTGTAGAGCCTTAATTATGTACAACACAGATTTGTTTAGCTTAAGTAAGTTAAAGTTCTCAAAGAGAACTTAAACCTGCCACGATAGTGGTTAGTGGTGTATAAGTAGAGATGCATGATGATATCAGAATCATATCAGTATCGGACGATATTTGTTTAAAAACAATATTGGAATCGGACAGAAATTCAGATATGACTGATATTTCAAAGAAGTATTTGAAGACATATTTATTGGACTCTGGAAGAGCAAAAAGCTTAAGCAATGATGAGCTACCATGTCAGAATGTCTGCATGTTTATTAGTTTTTCTGCATTTTTTTTGCATTTTCTGCATTTTTAACCATAATAAGTTTTACATTTCTCTCTAATGTTAATCTAGGTAGATTTAGTTCCCATTCCAGCATTTTATAAGTGATTGTTTTGGCATGAATATCTGCATCAGCATGAAAAATATTCTCATATTGGTGCAACAAGACCCAAAAGTCAGAACTACTAGAATTTATAAGTCCTTCACAAAAAAAGCCCTGTTGTTTGACCGGTGATGCATGCAGAGCTTAAGCTCCTCCCTCTTCCCAAGCACTTAACTCTGATAATCCAGATAATTACTTTTGAGGGTAGACTATGTTTTGACTAAATGAGAGACCCTCAGATGAGACACAGGGACATAAATCTCATAAAAGTATTTTAGTACTGTACTGAAGTCATAATATCCTTACTAAATACTGATGAAGCATCAGTTCTGTGATGATAAACTCTGTTAGCTGTGTTATGTGTGGTTCTGTTACATGCTTCAGACAAAGAGTTTTTGTGGGTATTTTGGTCATAAGTGTTTATGTCTGATATTGGGTATGTTTGTAGGAGTGGGCTGAGGAGCTTTTCAGCTTGGCCTCCAACCTCCTGGCTCAAAACATGTCCCGGGAGTCCTGTTTAGAAAAAGTGTGAGTACACTCTGTATTTCTGATTCCTCGTGTTTCTTTTCCCATTTTGATAGCTGTCTGATGTAATACTCCCTCTGAAATATACGTTTGGACTGGGTCTCAGAATTTGGACTACCAGTTCCTCCAGTGCCACTTTAGTGCACCCAGTGGAACTTTACTCCCCAATAATAATAAAAATGCCACGTAGAAGGACCTTCCATACTGAACAGTAAAACTTCAGAAATCTTTGTTTTGCCCACAGAAGTAAAGATTGATGGTCAGGACTAGTTGCCCCAAAGCAAGTAGTGTTTTAGAGCCTGCGACGAACTGAAGCAGCATTTGATCAATGCCAAACAGAAAGCACTTCTGGCAGTGAAGTAATCTCACACCATCCTTTTTATGGTTGTGGCATTGTACATACTGTATAGAGAGTCCCAAAATGTTTGGGTTCTGACTTCTGTTTGTTTGTTTGCTCTTTATTCTAAAGCTCTAGAACTTCGTAAATTGAATGGCACGTGGAGCCACAGGAGCTGTGGGAGCTAAAGTGCTAACTTTGAGCTTTCAGTTGTTTTTCATCTATTTTAGATGACCCGTTGGGACGTCATAGGTTTATGTAGCTCTTTTTTTCAGGGCCACAGATGTGTCTTTTTAAATAGTTTTGCTGCACAAATGACTTTGCTGGCTTTTATTAGACAGAAGTGACTTTTTGTGTTCATTTGCAGCTTCAAGCTTCAGTGCATGCACAAAATGAGCAGCTTATTGCTTTTGCTTTTGGAACCATAAGGTCCAAAGAAGTGTCAATAGCATGTAAAGTAGGCTATGATGATAACACCAAAAAGTCACTAAATGAAAAAGCCAAAACATCTATGACTTTTTTAGTTTTAACACTATTTAATTAATCTGTAGATTGCTACATACATTCAGCTTGAAACCATTGTCATTTGCAAAGCTGGGTTTGCAAATGACATCATTGCATGTTTCAAATTAACTGCACTCTGCTGCAACCCATCTTTAGACAGAAAATGTTTGCATTCTAGTAGAGCCCACTGAGGAAATTCCTGAATATTTCATGGAAAAAATGTGACTCAGCTGAGCAATGCAGGATATCTAGTCAGGCTGTCGAACACCAACATATGCACAAAACTATACATGTAGAACCTTAAAGCCACAAGAGGAAGACTACTGTTAGATTTCAAGAACAGAACAGTACAGGTTGCAGTTTGTTTTAAGGTAACTGAAGGATGTAGTCCAGTTCTACCAGTCCAGTTTCATGAATGCAGTGTGTTGTGTAAAATGTTGCAAACACGATCCAAAACTTACGTCATCTGTGAATTACGTGAACAGAGTAATGGTTTGGGATGCTATGTCAATTACCTCACCTGTGTTAACCCCTTAAATGGACATGGCTCACTGGCAGGCCCAAAGTTTCATTACACACTTTTATAACCTGAGAATAGCTCAGCTAGTTTGCACGGAGGTCCCTGTAGTTACTGAATAATAAGCCTTAGTATGAAATAAGCCTGAGACTTTAAGGGGTTAAACAATAATTCAGCTGCACACTTCTTTTAGTCCAAGTCAAGGGAGATCTTGACTGCTTGGTGCTTTATCATGCAGCTGGTCAGTGACATAAAACATACTGTCCAGTGAAGGAGCTTTTCTGGCCCAAAGATGGAAAACTCTCAGATGGCAAGTTAAACACCTGACCAAATTCTGATGATGAACCCAAAGGCTAAAAGCCCTCAAAATAAACAGGAGGTAGAGACGACTGCAGAACAGAATGTTAGCCTGGAAAATGCCCAATGTCTGAGATTTGATATACAGCACAGAATTTGGGATTTTTTATGCATACAAAGGCTGTGCAGTGTATACATGCTTACTGAACACTTCAGTTTTTCATGTAAATGCTTTTGGCACATTAAATGGGGTGAATGTAGGTGTGGGCAATATGGATCAATGCTGTCATCATTGTGAGAAAGTATGTCGCAGTATGCATTAGTACTTGTCAAATTAAAACTGCTTACTAACAAGTAGCTAATGCTAAGTAATTTTATTCATTTTTCTAAATTTACAACATGTTACATGTTGTTGTTAGTTTTTTTTTTAATCCTGAAAAAATTGTAACAAAGTTTCAGCTTCACAAAAGCTAACAAGTGCAGTTGCGGGTTCATTTTGAGACATCAGTCTACAATTTTCTCTGTTATTCCAAGTTTAGAAACTCAAGCTAGGGTTAATGCTGGGGCACATGCACATGAAAGTGTGATGTTTATGAGAAACAGCCCATTGCGTGAAGCATGAGGAGTTGAGTGGCTTGTTTCTCAGAGAAGAAAAAAGAAACTATACTGTGTAAAATATATAAAAGTAAAGCATTCATAATGATAAAAACCAACACTGCCACCACCACTGCTGTCTTAGTGGTTATAAGAGTAACATTTGCTTTTTATTCTAGATATTTATGTTGCACGATGCTTCTTCTGCTTCAAGGCAGCATTTTTCACATGATTGATGCCACAGATGCCATGAAGGACTTTCAGAAAGGACTGGAGGGGTCAACCTCAGACAGAATGCTGGCCCTGGTTGGTCAGAAGCTCGCACTTATTTGTCTAAGATCTGAAACCCTGACTGTAATCTGCCCCCAAGTTTTGTGTGTGTAATATAAGTTGCCTGATAAAGTGTGCTCCACTGTCATGAGACAGTCTAAGAAATTTAGATTGAACTAAGCTGAAATTAGCTGGCTAAGCAAGAAATCCTGTTTTACAAAACAGGCCACAGGTTAAGCTGGTTAAGTTGTTTTTGTTTGAATTTGGTCAGACTGGTCATGCTGGGAGACCAGCTAAACAATCAAACTGAAGCGAAAACATCCCCTGTGCTGGTCAACCAGCAATTTAACGATCTGGTTGGACTATGTAGGATATGTTTTCACTTGTCCAAGTGGGTGTTCAGTTTGCAAACCACATAGACAATCAAAGACCAGCCTGAACCATCTGAAAACAGCAAAAAGTGGGCAATTTTTTTCATTGCCTTCTCAGAAAAAAACCTTTCAAAAATGTATTGTTGCATCATTTTCTTGCCATATCATTCACCCCTAGGTGAATGTGTGCAAATTTAAATGTACTTTTAATGACCTTCCATGGCTGGAAATGCCTTTAGATGACAGCTGCACTTTAGCACCCCGTTGTGTCACTGTGGATCCAAAGTATTAGCATACAGAGCCAAGAAAACATCACATTTGGGCTTCTTAGAGTTATGTCCAGTCGTAGGTGTAGATTGACAGATGTTGAAAGACGATGGTTTGTTGCAGCATATCCTTTTGTTTGTGAGCAACTTTTGCTTGACTTTGCCCGAGTCACTCCCACTGTCCTTTCCTCAACTCTAATCAAAGAAAAATGCACAGAGCCGCAGCAGAAGCATGTAATCATCCATTTAGCAGTTTCCATGCTATTAGATGGGGGGAGCGTGGTGGCTGGGCATTTACTCGGGTCTGGGCAGCAGCTGCATAGCGACAGCAGCAGTTTAGATGTCCTTGTGCCACAGTCCAGATTTGTCTGGTGACTCAGTGGGTGGCCATCAGTGGACGTGGGAGATAGAGTCAGTGGTATAAGAACCCGTTGCCCCCGAAGGTTAACTATTACCGATGACTTTGCCCTTAGATGACGTAGCACCTACGAGGGCAACTGCATAATTGACATTAATTATTTGCAAAAAGCCACTTATCACTGAGTGCATAATGATGGCCGAAGTTGCACGCAGGCTTATTTTTAGTGTGGTGGCGTATCTACCTCCTCATGCTCCACTGCCAATGCAAAACATCCTGGGATTGTGGAGCAATGCATGAAATGTAAATACGTACAAACACACACCCCACACGCCCGAAGACGCTCACACACAGGCGCTATAATTAGAAATGCATTGGGACAGCTATGCACTGCCACACACACAAACAAATTTTGACAGAAGGCTTATTGATTTCAGGCAAATGATGCCGGCCCATTTTCATGCATATGAATGTGCAAAACGTCAGTGATATTTATAATGGTGAACTAATGAATGCATCTACAGTGTGTGCTTTTGTCCCTCGGAAGGGGTGGAATATATTCATACAAAAAAAGTGATGGATTCTGAAAGGATGTTTTCATATTCATTCCTTCACAGATATAGCAGACTGCTGCTGCAGCTCACCCCTGAGGGATGTATTCCTGTGAAAAAGTGAGTGACACACCAACTGCTCAATCATAATTGTGAATAACATTCATATAATGTATCTGCAGCCAATTCATCTGTAGCTGATCATTGTTGAAAGAATGATTTGGCCAAAAGGCACATTTACACAGTTTTCTCACTTACAGCAGATGTGGTTGATCAGTCGAGACTTGTTTAGTTTCTAAATTGTGCTTCTTTAATAAAGCGCTGGAGGCTAATGTTGCTAACAAACATTAGAAGTCACCCAGATCTTTTTTTGTAAATACATCCCCAAAACTTCTGCTTAAACCACCTCCACGTCTTCATTGAGGTTGTACAGACTTGTAGATGTGATTTACCACACAGGATGACTTACTTTGAACTACACTGTAGAAATAAAGGTACTGTGCAGGTACATTTCTCATTCATGAAAGTACAAACAACATAAATGTACCCTCAAAGGTGCAACAGTGGTTTTAAGGTCCAATTGTGTACCTTAAATAAGTTTTTTCTAGGTGAAAACTGTGTTTGTATCTTTTCATAACTTAATGTTTTAAAACAGAACAATAAAATAAAAAGCCTGGAGGCGAGACGGGTGTGTGGAGTCAATACAACTTAGAAAATATGATTTCAGTGCATTATGGTGCAGTTATGTTCCCTGACTGAAGGTACTGAGATGTACCCTTGAGGGCACCACCCCAGTGACAAGAGGGATACTGCCCCAGTGACAGTTTCATACCTTTTTTTTTTTTTTGAGAGTCTAGAGGGCCCATGCGCTCCCGCAAAATTTCATCCTGGTTTCATTCTGCTCCTGCAGAAAATCAGAATCATTTGTCCCGCTCCCGCCTGCACTAAAATGTTTTGGTCTACTCCCACCTGCGCAGTTCCGTCAAGGCAAACTGACATCTAATACTATATTCTCTGCTGAATTAACACGACAGTTACGGTCATCAGGCATATTGTGAGTAACTTTACCAAACTCCATTTATTCCCAGTAAACACAAAGCAGGAATTAAACCACAGAACAGTTATTTTTGGAATTAAAGGCTCCGCCTTCTTTGTAAACTACGAGAATTTGTGTGTTGTTCACGTGATCGGTTGCTTCTCAACTCTTAAGAATGACATGAATTTATATTGTTTAAATGACTTAGTGATTGATCTACTTTAGTTAGGCCATTCATTAATTTGCGGGATTTCTCTTCATGTGTGCTGCGGCCCGCTCCTGCCCGCAGTGGGCTAGTAACCCGCCTGCTCCCACATGCAACGATATAAAATTAGTCCTCCCTCGGATTCAGACCTCCACTTTGAACTGTAAAATAAACAAAGCTTCACTGTGTAGTAAGAGGCAGCAGGCAGACATTTCAGGCAACAGGTGTATGAACAGAATCCGACTCCTTGATGCATGATCACACGGAAAAATGAATGCAGTGCTACATTTGCAATTTCTGTTGTTTCTATTTATAAACACAATCAAAACACAGTCTAAAAAATGAAGATGGAAAGTAAGTCAGAATTCTTCATAATACATGTTGACTAAACTGACTGCCTGCTTTGTTGAGTGACATGGTGAAGTTTTGATAATTTTTGTACACTTTCAGGTAAAAAAAAGGTACTCAACTGTCACTGTAGTGTTACCCCTCTTGTCACTGGGGTGGTACCTTTAAGGGTGCGTTTTCAGTACCTTTAGTTAGGAAAAATAATTGTATCAATTATATTCTGTTGCAATTATATAATTTTAAGTTGTATTAACTCCATACACCCTGTCTTATCTGCAGGCTTTTTATTTTATTGTTCTGTTCTCAAACATTAGGTCTTAAAAAGGTACAAAAATGTACCTGTTAACTCGAAAAAATTCTAAGATAAGGTACACCGTTGGATTACATTGTCTGTACCTTGATGAATGAAAAATGTCAGGTACATTTTTCATTCATCAAGGTACAGACAATGTAATCAGTATTTTCTGACAGTGTAGTTCAAAGTGAATTATATTGTGCCCTAAACCACAAGTCTGTGTCATCTTAAAGAAGACCTAGATGAAGTATGAGTGAATTGAGAGAAGTTGTGGAGATGTATTTACAGAAAAGACTCAGAAGACTGTTGACTTCTAGTGCTTGTTAGTGATTGAAGCCTCGTAGCTCCAGTGCTTAACAAAACAAGCAAAATTTGGGCACCAAACATGCCTCGGCCAAACATGGTCTTCCATGTTGCCTTCCTACTACACAGTGTACAACTTAAAATTAATGAATAAAAAAGGAGCAAATGAAAGAAAAATCTTCATGGGTTACACGATGGAGGCAATAAATCAAATCATTTCAGAGTCATTTCATAGACCGCTCATTATATCTAGATGCACTGTGTGTCCAAAAGTTTGTAGACACCTGCTCATCCAAGGTTTCTTCTGAAATCAAAGCTATTAATAGGGAGTTTGTCCCCCTTTGCTGCAGTAACTGCTTTTACTCTTTTAGGAAGGCTTTACACTAGATGTTACACTGCTGTGAGGATTTGATTGCAATCAACCACAAGGGCAAAAGTGGATCACAAGCATCCCATTCTTCTTTTCTTTGGAGATTATGCAAGCTATACACAATGGAATGTCTGTGTCAGCAATTAATGCACCTTAAAATAACTACATTTTCTAATTAGAGTGTCTGGATACCTTTGGACATATACTGTACATGTATGTAAATGTAGTTTTTTTCTCTATACAATTAACTGCAGCATTCAACTACATTTATTAGATCCAAATGTAATGCAATAAATTTACTTGGTTCAAAAGTGTCCATCATTTTAAATTTACATATTTATTTACAACAAATTTACAACACGGTTGTAAAATGTAAGTAAACCGAAAAACAAAACTGTGTTGATATATTTTATTCATGTGGAAATGGATGGACACATTTAAATCAGGTAAATTCAGTGCTACTTTTTATTGAAGTCTAGTATATGTACTTTTGAGGAAATGTCTGTTGTTGTGTCCTAACAGTTCTTGTCTGCTTTGCTCTGCTCTAGTATCTTCCGGGTGTTTTCAGCAGACAGGAAGCGGGTTGAGAACGCTCTGGAGATCTGTGGCCTTCCGTCTGGAAGAGTAAGCTCTGGCTCATGTCTGTCACCAGTTGTTGTTTCACTGTGTTTACTGCCATTGAGGTCCTGTAATTGTGTAGTTACAAAGTTCAGCTTCGGTTCTGAAAGCAAGAGATAAGTGTAATAAAGTAACATCTTAGTTTTTTTTTTTCATAATTGAATTAGGGACCCTGGCAAAGTCGAACTCTGCTGATAGGTTCCTTATGAAACAGTTTAGAAAAATGTGATTTTGCCCTAAAATTACAGGATGGTAGATCATTCCTAACGAATAAAAATACCTCCTTGTCAGTAAAAATTATGGGAACGGGGGTATAAAAACAACCAAATGTTTAAATATCCCTGGACCTTGACCACCGAGAATCAGGCTAAAATCACAAGACAAGCGAGGACATTTATAAACCACTGTCATGTAGGTGTGCGAGTATGTAAGACTTTATAAGTTAAATCATTCAGTGCTAATTAGGGTTGTCACAATTACACGTATTAAAAATCAATAAAAAATATAATTATGTTAATTATACAGTATACATTACTGTCCTTTTTCTGCTGAAAATCAAGGCTCTGTTGACAGGCTTATCAGCAATGTGCCAGCTATTTCTCAATGGATGTCAAAAGAAAAAAAATGAAAAATCTAAAAATGCTTGGTACTAGAATTCTGACGGAGATGCTTTGAAAAGCTGGGTTCTTTAGCTTCATATACCAAACCTGAAGTATGAAACCTGGGTATGATCTCAGACTCTGAGCTCTGCAGGGTCACTAAAGTAGCTTTTTATTATTTGAGAAATATTGCTGAAGTTCATCCTTTTCTCTCTCAGAGCGATGCAGGGAAACTTGTTTGTTTGTCACAAGCAGAGTTGATTAGTGTAATGCTCTTTTTGCTGGACTTCCTAAGAAAACAAACCATCCTGTACAATTCACACAAAATGCAGCAGCACAAATCCTAACAAAGAAAAAACAGAGAGATCATATCACTCCTGCACTGCACTGCACTCCACAACTGCACTGGCTGCCTGTATTGTTCAAGATAGATTTTAAAGTTCAGCTCCTCTAAATGACCTTAATACACCTGCTTACATCTCAGAATGTTGGTCTGTTTAGGTTCCAACATCTGGCCTTCTGCAAATACCTTCTGTAAAATACAGAAAACATGGAGAGGCCTTGTTCAGTTATTATGCTTCTAAACTGTGGAACTCAAATCCACCTTTTATTAGACAGTCAAGCTCAGTGCTCACTTCTAAGAAACATTTAAGAATTTATCTCTCTACTGTGTAATTGAAATTCTACACCTTTATCTATT